>CM075005.1:3672181-3690110 GCA_037576675.1 Pangasius sanitwongsei | reverse complement strand
TTTTCCTTCCACTTCACAATTATGTGCCACTTTGTGTTGGTCTATCACATAAAATCCCAATAAAATACATTTTTGTTGTGGTTGTAATGTGACAAAATGTGGAAAAGTTCAGTGGGTATGAATACTTTTGCAAGGCACTGTACTCTCTCTCCCCTGTCAATCATAGTGACACTAGCCAATCATGGGCATCTGTGAGCTCATGTCCTGTATGTAGAAGACAGTAGATAGCACTTTCCTTCCTTCCTTACGCTGCCCTGTGACGCAGCATGAGCAGCAGTTTGATTAGATGCGGTTGGCCGGCTTCACCTGTATCAGAGGAAGCATGTGGTAGCTGCTTTGTGACAATGTCCATTGTTAAAAGCGCTATACAAATAAAATTGAATTGAATTGGCCAAGACCAGATTACGGAGAAAATTAGGGAAAAAAGATAAAAAAAAAAAAGAAAAAAAGATCATTTATTACCAAAAAGCCAGACAGAACCTTAAAATTCTGAGGTCATGGTTTTGTTATTCATTCGTATCTATTTTCAGCCCAGCATTGTGCATCTCGTATTTCTGTGAACAATGTTCTATCATCCTTTAGCTGCTCCTGCACAAATCTGCACACAGTGTTGGGAATATAAATAATGTAGATGCGGTGCAATTTATTATAGTAGTTTAGCCTCAGTATTAGTTTAGCATATTCTATAGAGAGAACTACAATATTTTGTTACCTCTCAAAACTCCTTAAACAAGATGACCATTGATGTAAAACTCTACAACTCTATTTCAGTACAAATCATACCCACAGATAAAAATGATAGTGTTTTGAGCATTGATAGATGTTTTGCCAAAATGTGGCAGTACATTTTTGTAATGTACGGTCCCCTCCGAAAGTATTGGAACGGCAAGACCAATTCTTTTTTTTTTTTTTTCTTTTTTTTTTGCCATACACTGAAGATATTTTTGTTTGAGCTCAAAAGATGAATATGAGATGATAGATCAGTATTTTAGCTTTCATTTCCTGATATTTACATATCCTAGATGTGTTAAACAACTTAGAAAATGGCACCTTTTTTTTTGAACCCACCCATTTCTTCAAGTGATCAAAAATATTGGAACATGTGACTGACAAGTGTTTCTTGTTGCCCAGCTGTTCTCTGTTAGAATGATTGTTTAAACACTTAATAGCTCTGAATGTCTCTTGGATTGAGCCCTGGGTTTCAACTGTGAAGACTGCATTTGTTGTTAAAAAGGATAAACCAACATGAAGACCAGAGAGCTGTCTATAGAAGAAAAGCAAGCCGTTTTGAAGCTGAGAACAGAGAGAAAATCTGTCAAAGCCATTCCATAAGCAATGTGCATAGACAATACAACAATTTGGAATGTCCTGAAAAAGAAAGAATCCATCAATCAGATATGAAACAGCTTGGCCAAGGAAAACAACAGCAGTTGATGACAAACATAGTGAGAGCTGTAAAGAAAAACCCCAAAACAACAGGCAGTGGCATTATCGACAACCTCTACAGGGCAAGGAGGAAAGTGTCACAATCCACCATTTGAAGAAGATTTCAAGAGCAGAAATATAGAGGTCATACCAAAAGATACAAATAATTCATCAGCAGTACTCATGATGGTAGCAGCAGAATGAATTCAGACGTCTATAGAAACATTCTGTCTGCCAATTTACATAGAAATGCATCCAATCTAATTGGGAGGAACTTCATCAAGCAGTAAGACAGTGACCTAAAACACACTGCCAACACAAAAAAGGACTTAATCAGTGGAAAAAGTCGAAGGTTTTAGACTGACCAAATCAATCACCAGACCGCTACCCAATTTAGCATGCATTTCACCTCCTGAAGAGGAGACTGAAGGGAGAAACCCCCCAAAACTAACAACAACTGAAAGAAGCTGTGGTACAAGGCTGGAAAAGCATCACAGAAGAAAAATACAAACGTTCAGTGATGTCAGTGGGTCACCAGCTTGATGCAGTCACTGCAAGCCAGGGATATGCCACCAAATATTAAGTGTTATTTACTTTAAGACTATCTGTTCCAATACTTTTGCTCATCTAAAAATTGGGTGGTCTGGCACAAAAGGTGCCATGTTCTAAGTTGTTTAACATATCTAGATGTAAATGTCAGGAAATGAAAGCTGAAATTCTGATCTATTGTCTCATATTCATCTTTTGATCTCAAACCCAAATGTCTTCAATGTGTAGGAAAAACAAAAGAATTGGTCTTGCCGTTCCAATACTTTTACAAACAATACATTACAAAAATGTACTGCCACATTTAGGCATAACATCTCTCAATGCTCAAAACACTATCATTTTTGTCTGTGGGTATGATTTGTACTGAAATAGGGTTGTAGAGTTTTGCATCAATGGTCATCTTGTCATCTAATCTGAATATAATTTAAGGAGTTTTGAGAGGTAACAAAACATTGTAGTTCTCTCTATAGAATATGCTAAACTCCTATAATAAATTGCACTGAGAGCATCTACATTATTTATATTCCCAGCACTGTGTGCAGATTTGTGCAGGAGCAGCTAAAGGATGATAGAACATCGCTCACAGAAATACACAATGGACAACGCTGGGCTGAATATAGATATGGATGAATAACAAAACCATGACCTCAGAAATGTAAGGTTCTATCTGCCTTTTTGGTCATAAATAAGTTAACCTCATAAATCTTATCACAAATGGATCTTTTTTCTCTCATTTTGTCCCTAATCTGGTCTTGGCCAATTCCCAACCATCAGCCAGCTCACCCTGATCAATTCAATTCAATTTTATTCAATTTTATTTGTATAGCACTTTTAACAATGGACATTGTCACAAAGCAGCTCCAGCTTTATCTGCATTGCAGTTTTTTTCTCAATTTTATAATAGTGTAGGTTGACAACAGTAAATCACTGTATCACACACAGAGGCTGCAGCACCACACTGGCCTTGTGTGAAATAAAAGATATAAAAGTAGGAAATGTACTTTTGATTAAGCACTATAAAAAGCATTCAACACTTTACACAGCTTCCAGAGGTTATTTTTGTTAGCTAACAGGGTCTTGCTAGTGAACATTTCTTTCATAACTCTTACTGCTGAGGTCACACTTCTCTACCATCAATTATTTTACCTTATACATGGAGTGTTTTATAGCTGAAACAGGAATCTGTCACTTTTAAAGTTTCAGCAGACTCAGACAGATCATCCTGTATAATTCACACTTCTTGTCTTGCTTTTTAAAAAAAAAATTTCAGTGTTTTATTTTGAAATCGCAGTAACATTTGACTGTAGGCAGTCCAATGTAGACACTCTACAAACTATCTATAGGCTCATGAAGCAGCCTATTATTTAATTTGCAACTACATGCGAAATAATGCTTAACTACCTTTCAAAAACATGTTATACAATTTGTCAGTAGAGTCCACATGAACTAAGCTTGAAACTGTGATAGGACTAGGGGTGAGTTGATAGTCTGCAGACGATTTAGTAAACAAAACCAAGCTAAATAAAGTGAAAGAAAATGGACAAGTTAACAGTCAATTGAGTGTATATATACAGTGCTTTCACATATGCAGTGTATAGTCTGTTTGAATTGAACACTTGTGCGATTTCCTCTTTGGTGCGGTTTGTTTGTGCAGGTGAGAAACCTCCACAGGGCAAGGAGGAAAGTATCACAATCCACCATTTGAAGAAGGTTTCAAGAGCAGAAATATAGAGGTCATACCATAAGATACAAATAATTCATCAGCAGTACACATGATGGTAGCAGCAGAATGAATTCAGAAGTCTATAGAAACATTCTGTCTGCCAATTTACATAGAAATGCATCCAATCTAATTGGGAGGAACTTCATCAAGCAGTAAGACAGTGACCTAAAACACACTGCCAACACAAAAAAGGACTTAATCAGTGGAAAAAGTCGAAGGTTTTAGACTAGAATGAGTGATTGATTTGGTCTGAGGTGCTGAGAATACAGCAGTTGGACTCAGTAGTGGACTAAAACAACTGGTCTGACCTGTGAGGTGGTCTCAGTATGTTCCAGTTAAACTCTAGTGTGGTTTGATTGCAGTGAGAAAGCAATTCTATCCCGAATTGGCCCATATACAGGAAGTGTACCAAACATGCCATGTGTTTTGGGTTGCAGATGACATTTTTCGGCAGATGTGAGCTGCTAAACTGAGCCACGAGGCATGAACTGAGCCAAAGGACAAAGCTAAAGTGCTGCGGAAATGTGATGTGTTGTGGAGATTTGGACTGATCAACAAACAGAGAAAGTAAATGTAGATGCAAATTGTTTTAAACTAGAAATTTCTATAATTATCTAGTAATAAACTGAGTGCAGCTCTGTGTTCTCTGTCCTTGGGTGATTTTTATGATTCCTACGCACACATGGCAAAGGTTTGTTTGCTTTTTCCATCTGTGTATTTCTGACCAATGAATGAAGGATCTTTCAGCATGGGCTTTTTTCAGAGTCCTCAGCCAACATTTTTTTTCTTTTTGCTTTTTGGCTGGATTAATTACAGTACATGCAGTGAGAAAACAAACCAAGCCAAATAGCAAATCAATCAAAAACATAAATTTCATTCTGATTCGGTGGAAGGAACCAGATTAATAGGTGTGACAGCACCCACAGATTATCTACTAAACATCAACAACCATAAACTTTTGACAAGCTGTGTAGAATTAATAAATAGGCTAGTTGATGACAATCGGCTGACAGGTTGTTCATGGATTCTTGATTGCATCATCCAAATAAATGGATAAATGGTTAACAAAGAATGCTTAATTAAACTTGGGACTGTTTGCCGTGTTTGTGTCACAAATCTGAGGTGGATTCAAGTTCAGGTATGATTTATTATACCAAAATACTAGCGAAACGAACAAAGCCAAGACAAGAACCTCAAAACAAGAGCTGGGCGCAATACAAGAACACAGTATTAAGCATGCAACAGGCAACAGCAACAACAGTCAAGCAAAAATAACAAGGGGAGAACACTTAGAACGTATATAGAGAGAACATAAAACAGGTATGCACAAACACAGGAAATGAATGGAACAACAGATGAAGAAGTTCAAAGTATGTGGGAGGGTGCCTCCTGGAGGCTTGGCGGTGAATTGTCTGTGGTGGATGTGACTATTGGATTGCTGCTCACAGATGTTTAAATCTGAACGATTCACATTTGCTACTGTAATGTTTTAGAGAAAAAAATATCAGGAAGAATAGGCTCGTATGCCTATGTAGTCCTAATTTATAAAGTATTTCAAAAAAGAAAGGAAAGCACAGGAACAAAATCTGGAATATTCTAGCAAAATGGACACTGGAGCAGAATTTGAGTTCAATTCATGCAAGTAGTTGATTATACTTAAGCAATCAGCTCACCGTTGATCTGAAATCTTGAAGACAATAGAGAAACTGTTCAACTGTTTTCACTCATACATCTAAATGTAAGGCTACTAATGGATCTTTCTTTTAGTTGTTGTTTTTTTTTTCAATATGGTTTTCTTTTAATAGGTTTTGACAAGACCCGCGATGATGGTGTGGTTTGAAAGTGATGTAGCTTGGAGACGGTGTAGACTGAAGGTGGTGTTGTTTGGAGATGAAGTGGTTATTCTCTTTTTTTCCCCCTGACTTTCTCTTTACTCTAGTCTTGGCCAGTTCCTACCTACCAGTCAGGTCTCCTCTATCATAGAACAGCTGCCAATCTGCGAAGGCTATCATGTGCTTCTTGCGAGACACATGAAGACAGCCAACTGCATCTTTTCGAACTGATGGCACGCTATTCGCCCATTTTGCACACCTGAGCTCAGAGACACCCATGATTAGCTAGAGTTGCTGTGATTGATAGGGAAGAGAGTTTGCCACCCCTCCCATAAAGAAAGCATGGCCAATTTTGCTGTCTTGAACACCCGGCTATGGATGGCTGTGGCATTGTCGGGATTCGAACTTTGCAATCTCCAGATGATGTTGTGGTTATTGTTAATTTAAGATCACTGTTGCTATCTGTAATCTGTAAGGTGAATTTCATGAGAGAAGCTGCTTAGAGGCTTAGTAGTTGGTGTGGTTTGAAGGTAGTGTGGCTTGAATGTGGTTTGTAGATGCTGTGGTTTGAAATTGGTGTAGTTTGGAGATGTGGTTTGGAGGCATAGTTTGAAGGTGTTGTGATTTAAAGGTGCTGTGGCATGGAGATTGTGTGGTTTGAAGGTAGTATAGTTTGGAGACGTGTGGTTTGGAAGATTTATGTGGTTTGGAGATGGTGCCTTTTGAAGGTGGAGTGTTTTTTTTTTTGAGATGATAAGGTTTTGATATTGTATGGTTTAAATTTGGTGTGGTTTGTAGTTCGTGTGATTTGGAATTCGGCAGGTATTGAAGCTATTGCAAATGGTGTGGTTTGAAGGTTGTGTGGTTGCTGACAGTCTTAGAGTGTCTGTTTGGTAATTGCTCCTTTTATTTTGTGTGGGTTTGTGGGTTTGGCCTGAGGCGGGCTGCACTGTACAAAACCAAACAATTAATTCTGTCATTGAGCAGAAGCTGGATGTTAAAAGGACAGAAATATCAGAGTCCCCTGTGAAAGGATTTGACCTGTCTGCTGCTGCTGAGCACCTCTTCCATTCTGCATCTTTCTTAAAATGAATCTGATGGATCTGACACACTCACCTAGGAAGAAATCTAATGCAATTAGAGACAGCTTGACAGATAGGCCTTTCCGCTATTAGCCCTTTACCCTGCTTTTATTCTCTGGCTGGGACATTCAGATGGGCTTAATAGCTCAGAGCCACTTCATTAATGGTGTTCTCTGAATGTGAAAAGTCCTGCACTATAATGAATTCAGAGAGCAATCTATTGATTCTCCAACAGTTTTTAATTTATGAGAATACTATCTGAATAAAAATATACGAAGGGAGACTCATTTTCAGCAGAAGTGCAGAAAGAAAGGAGCATCTGAAATTAGACTCACTCCTTCTTCACACATTTCTCGGTTCAACAAGAACTGGAGTTTGCAACCAGGAAGAAAAATCAATTCCTTTTATTGTGCCTCTGTAAAGAAAATTGACAGCTTAGCTATCGCTGTTGTTCCAATAAGCCCCGGAGAACACCGGTGACTAACTCCCTCTGTGTTTACTTTGCTTTGTTGGCCAGGAGCAATTACTTTTGATTGGATCAGTAGAATCCTCTTTCACTGATACTGGATGAAGCTTAGCTGCATATCAGTCCTGAGGAAATGCTGGATGGGAGATTTGGCCCTAACATCCTCCTATTGTCTTCTTTCTCTGACTTTCTTTGTGTTCTATAGATGAGCTTGTGGTCTGCTTTGTGTAGTCTGTTAAAAACCTTAAGACATCTTGTGACAGAAATGTATGAAAAGCTCTCTTTAAATATCTCAATTGAAACATAATCAACTCTCTTAGTTTTTCAGACTGGTGTCTTTTGCAAGAGAATTATCCTCTACAATAAAATTTTACACTGAGCAGCGAGTATAAATAACACAAGCTAGTATAAATGACACAAGCAATTTAAACACTACTGAAATTGAAGTGCTTTGATACAAAAGCCACTGATATGGCTGGGTACAGACGAATTCACTTGGTTTATAATTAATGAAGATTTCTTTTTTCCCCCAGCACTTTTCAAAACAAAATTATGTCAGTGTTTTCTTTGTTTTATTATTCCTACAGTGAAACATGGAACTCATTGTTTTTCAGCTCTTCTGCCCTGTCATTCAGTACATTCAGGTGTACTTCATGCAACAGGGCCTCCTAGAGGACATGCTCATGTTATGTGCAAGCATGAATACGTCACCCTGTCAGAGTGTCTGCACATGACTTCCAGGTGTGCTCACTGAGATGTGCACATAGAAGTATAAATCAGCCATAAGTAAACAGCCAGGCACACATATCCCAGCTGATTAAGCCAACAGCCAGGCCTGTCCTTTACTACCAGATAGTGTGATGATAACAAGTAAGTAACCGAGGAGGACGGAAGCAAACGTCTGGCTCATTCAGATGACTTTCCTCAAATCATACTAGAGAAATGAGAAATAGTATCCTCACCCCATTTGCCTGCAGAGTGTCAAGTGAAATAGAGATGGATTAATCGCAGTTCCCCTCAATTTCATAGCATTAAAATTATTATGTTAATGCACAAATTGAACTGACAATGGGGGAGTTTAAAAAGTGCTTTGAATGATTTGAACACATACACACATGCTTGTAGCCTTTGTCATAAGGAATTCACTGTTTTCCACCAAGCGATTCAATTCTCTGTGGCACTGTGGCGACCCTCAATCTTGTGTAATAATGGTCTATGCCACAATTGAATAGTGACCACATTAGCTGCTGGAAGGAGGACACTATTGCAGGCCATACTTTCCACAGAAATATATTTTATATGTGGGGTTAAAGGGATAATGAAAGATGAGAGGGGAAATGCATTTGAAATGCTTGTATTTGAGATGGAGTTTTGCTGTGGCATGTTACTATGACTTGGTGTCTCAATGTCTATCCATTCCTTTAAGAAAAAGGTGTGTAGGTGGGTTTCAGAGTGAGCTGTATGGAGATGGAATCACATCATAGTATCTAATGAACCAGATTAATTTCTCTATCTCTCAGTTCACTACCATCAGTCTGTTCTGCAGTAATGCAAGTTACATATGTTTCTGTGGTCCTGTGAGCCCCTCCTAACTACCATGGGTGGTGGGAATTACTAATATTTTAACAAAGTCACAAAATGAGTATTACCCAGTATATACAAAAATTACCACTATATTACAACCAACATTCCACCAAGAAAATAGTGAAATTTAGCTAGTATGTTGGACTGGGGTAAATGATTCAAGTCGCTCCACTGATTATTATATTGCATTGCATCCTAATTGCACCACTGAACTTGCACTCCCTCTGTTTCTGCTCACGGGCTGAATTACTTTTCTCACCAAATATTTGGCATAATTATGTTCATGAGTAAACACACAAGTATACAAACCTTGCAAATATTAGCGGCCCTTGGCTTGAAGCTGTTCATTATCCTGAACATTTAAAGAGGCCATTACAGAAAAAAACAACACTCAACAGAACAATGTGAATGCTAACCAAGAGTGTGTCTTTTGCAGATTCCTCCATAGAGACGTGACCTCCATTCGAGTGGCCAGCTCTTACTCACCAAATCTTGCTCTCGTTCAAACCCCACAGTAAATTACCAACCCAGCGGCACTTCATCATAAGATAAAGACCTATGCACATTCCTCCTTCTCTTCACCTTCCCACCCTTAAATAAACACTCCTTCTTGGTTTTAACCAGCTATTTGAGTGTCTGTGTTCATGATGGCCTCAATCATCTAAAAATTGACCTTGTAATGAAGCCAGATGTTTTAATTGAAGTTTGTGAATACATTTAATACAGAGCTACCACTGCTGCTCATGCTGGATTAAAAGAACTGTCTCTCATCTGCTCTCTTATTGTAGCCCAAGGTGTCTATTAGTATGTAAACTCTTTTTGTGCTAGTACAGTGAGCATCACATATATTTGTCTTGAACTTGTCACTGAATCATGCATGCACACACACACACACGCACTGCTGTTTCCTATGCAAGGAGGGTTGCAATTGTCTCAAATGCTGCTCCTGGCTCATCTCTCACCTTGCTGCAGGCGGCTGCTATCCTTGTCTTCTTTTTCTCCAGATGTTGACATGTGAAGAAAGATTACGTGTGTGTGTCTGTGTGAGTCAGTGACTGAGAGGTGTGTGTGCAGGAATAACTGTGCAATATAAGGAAAGTCCACATCCTCACATGTTTACTCTTCACTTCTGAGAGTTCTAAAATGGAGAAGCAAACAACTTCCTGTTCACTGACTCACTGATTCCCAATCTCCCCATCATCATCATCATCTCTCTCTCTCACACACACACACACACACACACACACACACACACACACACACACACTCTCTGTCTCTCTCTATGTCCCTGTTTGCTTGCCAGAGTTCAGTATGAACTGAATTAAGAAGCAGCTGGAGATTATACACACATCATCTTCTCTCATGACATGCTGACATTCTGGATGGTAAAAATGTTTTACCACCAGAGAGACTATTGTTTACATCACTTCTCACTTTTACACTCCCTGCACCCTCTCTCTCAGACACAGACACACACACACACACACACACACACACACACACACACACACACACACACACACACACACCCATCCTCTTAGAGCTCCTTCACCTCTACACTTCAGATTTAGAGTACTGGGGATGCCATAGAATGATCAAGATATACAAGAAATGGATGGTGACATCCAGGTAAGATTATGGGAGAAAAGAGGAAATGAAGGAAGAACAACTCAGTGAGAAGACGATTATGGGAGCAGAGGAGTTAGGAGGAGAGATAGGGAAAAAAAGCTGAGGAGGGAAATGAGCCAATCAGATTGTGGAAAGGTTTGAATGTTTAAAGAAAAGGCAAAGCAGAACTTATCTCTTTCTCAGCAGGAGAAACTCCACCTGGTTCTCGACCCTGATAATGTGGCCTGAGTGAGAATCTGCACTTAGCGAAGGATACTAAGCTTAATATTTGCACCTGAGATACCAAACCTTCAACTGTGTGTGAACAGATCATTTCCCCCAGCAGCCTTGAGAAAGTTCACATCGAGTCAGCTGTACTAGTTAGGGCTTGGCTTCACGCTTCGGGCCCGAGTTGCTTGCATCATAAACGTCTAATGACGGAGTTACAGCAGGAATTTTTCATCTCAGATTGTTAGTAACTTCAAGCGAGAGTTGTAGCAGAAACACTGACTGTTAGGGTGAACCTGTGGCCATTGTTGTTAATGAGACGACAGGATATGAAAACGCACAGTTCAGAGTGGTTTACTCCCCAAGGTGGAAAAATATGGTACTCCAAGGCATGCAAAAAAAAAAAAATGTCTACATACAAAGGTAACAGTCCAAACATAATTCAAAAAATAATAAAAAGGAGGTAACTCCAATGTCTTACAATAGGTCCACTATGCAACTTGGCTATGCCAGAGTACAGGCCCAATTACTTAAGCACAAATTTGCTTCCACACTTCTCACATGACTCTCCTTAAAATGACTGCCTGGGGCTCTTTTATAGGCTTGGCTCCGCCCACTTTTGGAAGCTACCATTGGAGGGGAAGATCTATACATTACAAAACAAACAACAAAATACAAACAAATAGACTCTCGTAGCATCCAACTCTACAACATATAACGTTTAGTTATATTATAATTTATAGGGCTTAAAACAATCAAAACCAAACATATAAGAAAACACTTACATCCTTGGTTCTCCCTCTCCCCTGATGTCAGAGTCAGATGGAACATTCTACCCTGAGCAAATGCTAGCTTTAAATATGGCTGCTTTCCAGTTGCACAAATTTGGCAAGTGAGAAGGGAACCAGGAGGTATGTACAGCAGTTTGAGATACCATGAAGTTAACTTCATTACTGAATTAAATCAAATAAATTCTTCATATATAAGGTATTTGTGTGCTGTTTTTGAGTTATGTTATAGAAACAGAATGAATCAATTAAACATTTAAACAAGCAACAGCAATACACCTACAAACAATGAAACTAACAATTTGGGATAGTTAATGGGGTGAACAACACCAAACCAGGGCTACAAACACAAAAATATGTAAGGATGGTATATCTTTGCCGGCATTTAGTTTGTGTGTATGCACAATGGTGGAAACAGTTTGTGTGTGTGTACAAGCCCATACTCAGTCCCTTCAAAATAAAAGTCCTGGGTCACAGTTAGTCTGTGACACTGACCTTTAGAGAAAGAAACAATGTTACATCACCATATGTGAGTGAGTTAGACTAACAATATGACAAAATATAGAGCAGCAGAAGAAGAACACAAAACACAGTAATTAAAGTGACATTTACTGATGAATAATTTTTAATAATGAGTGGCAACTTCAGATGTCAGGCTGCTATTAGATTATTTAAGATAATATATGCTAATGTTAAATGATTCATTGTCGGTCATACCTTTTAAATGGTTGAATGTCTGTGTCTGCTCACCAAGCTGTCTATACCACAGTATCCCAGAGTGCAATGTAAATTATGTTATGTGAACAATAACTCCATCCCATACAGCTTCTTTCACTCTCTTCAAATTCCACTTCCTATGTGTGGTCATGTCTCACTGGTAAATCACTTTACCTGCTCTACACTAATAGTGATGTATTACAGCAATAACAGCAGAATGACAGCTTTTCCAGCTGTGAGTTACTGGGTGGTGATGTTTACTTAGCAGTTTCTCTTTGGATTTAATGACCAGCTGTAAATTAAAAAATTTCTTCTGACTGACACAGTTTAATTAGCTGTAATTACATGTGGTCTGACCTTTCACAGAGCTGCCCGTCAGGGTGATTTACAGTCACGACACTCCTTATTCACTTCAGAGGCTGTTGCTGATCATCGGTCATGTTGTTCATTCGCATGTAATTCTGGGAACAACAGTGTTACAGGTGGCTGTATAGACATACAGCTTTAAACACTATAGTTCAGTTCACTGTTTTTCAGCCTTTTTTGACATACTGTTTACTATTTTTTCTATTCCCTTTATGTCAATCCCATTAAGGCATATTTTTGATTGTATAGCAATGAAGCCTCATCTGTGACATGATAACTGAATATTTTTGTCAGAGACTATAAACCAGGCTTAAGGGATAACAAAAGCATTTTAAATTACAACTAACTTTATTTTAGCTGGTTTCCTCTGCTGCTAAAGTAACAGTGATGAGGTTAACTGAAACAGATATACAGTGCATGTCATCAGCATAGCAGTAAAAACTAATATGTTTATAAATAATTGTACCCAGATATAGCATATATAGGAAAACAAAGCAGTGGTCTCAAAACAGAGACTTGTGGAACACCATACCTTACTTTTGTACTTACCATTAACATTTAGAAACTGATAACTGTCAGTCAGATGAGACCTGAGGCAGGAAAGAGCGTTTCTCTTAACTCCAGCAACATTTTCTAGTTCGTCTAGAAGAATAATGTGATCTATGGTATCAAAGGCTGCGGTGAGATCAAGAAATGCAAGCAAATGGATGCAGTCCTGATCAGAAACCAACAGTGGGTCATTTGCTACTTTAACCAGTACTGAAGGATTTTGTGTATGATACTCACATACACAAAAGGTTAGCTGCTGAGTTACAACCTTTTCTACAATCTTGGAGGTTTGATTTTTGGCGTATAGTTTGAAAGCTCACACGGTCAGTTAATCACATGTAATATAGTTGAATATTGTTTTGCAACAGACTGTAAACCAGGCTTAAGGGATCACACACTTTTGGCTGCTTAAATCAAAGCTCACCTTAATTTCTCTGGTTTCTTTTGCTGCTAAATTAAAGTTGATACAGTGAACACATGCCCATGACATAGATTGCCAAAATGAGATACAGAAAGATTTTATACTAAGGAACATGAGCTGAGAGGGTAATGATGGATGTGACCCTGAACTTGGAGCCTGTAATGAGCTTGCTAGCAAACAGAAGCAGTTCCTTTTTCATAATACTCACCTGCAGTGAGGAACTAAGGAAGAGAGGTTAATAGCGCCACTTAGAGTACACACCTGGGTAAAGACACACACTTACGTGGCAAGAGACTCACATACAGACACACCCTTATCCTTTATCTCTGCAAGTACAATTTACATTGTTTTAATTTTCAAATCCTACCAGCACTCTCATATATTAGCTAGGTCTTTCCTCAGAATATTTCTGGAGGTAGTTCTCTCCTGTCCTGGTGCAGTCTCTCTGAACCTGATACATTATATACATCATTTCATTCCAGGAATGTACTTGTGTCAAATCGTATACCCTTAGGGTGTTCCTTCCCTACAAAAGGAGAAATTGAAATTCAATGAATTTCCCACTGCTAAAAAGGTTGGGCAGAGCATGGAGGAGAGAAAATGCCCAAAGGGAGCGCTGTCACAGCGAGATATATGGTGCCAGATATTTAGGTATTCATCCATATCTATTTTCAAGCACAAAATTTGGAGCCATTTGCGAAGTGCTGTGTGTCTTGTGTATATGTGAGAGCTGTTTGATCAACCTTTACCTACTCTTGCACAAATCTTATTACACATGGCTTTTTAGTCTTGGTATTAGATTACCGTAACCTTTTAGAGAGCACCATTATTATTTATTACCTCACGAAACTCCGTAAATTATATGACAGTATTATCATTAATGAAAAACCCTTCTAGGGGTGATTCTAAATTTTTTATTTTTTTTTTTTTTGTGGGAGAGTCAAAGAGGTAAAAAGGCATTAACAGTGTGGCCCAGTTGAGGATATACATGTGTGGTGAGCTCATATAAATTTCATAAAAAGCAAGTGCATACATCATAAACTAAACTCTTGCTTGCAAAGCAATATCAAGGCAATGTAAAGTTAAATTAAGCCAGTATGATATATGAGTTAAAGCAGATTTATAATAAAGTAAATGGCAATCCAGGATTCTAAAAGAGCTGTTTCTTGTATAAATGGCCAACAGCTTCTTCATCCTGACTGTAGGCGTTTATTTACTGTTGTGGCTTTAGGATGGTGAGGGAATGGCTCTTCTGATAGCTGCTTTAACATAAGTGATAACAGGGACTATCTTGTCATGCATGACACCACCCCATTGTTGATTATTTTTCTGTAACAGCATGCCCCATTGTATTTTATTCCTTAATCAAAATACATATCTCTCAATATTTAGTACATTAGTTGGGCCACTGAATTCTAAATGTACTCAATTAATTTAATTACATGAATGCAGTGAAGAGTATTGTAATTTATTTTTTTATAGTGTATCATTGTTTAATGTAAACAAATGTGGATAGAGATGTTACATAATATCAGCAAAGTTTGTCTCTTTTCCACCTCTAGGACTGGGATTTACAATAGTAAAAGTTAATTGGTGTATGCTAACCATAGTGTGTGTGTGTGTGTGTGTGTGTGTGTGTGTGTGATTTTAAAGTTACATATTTACTCGCTTTTCATGGCAGCCAATTATTGTGATTTATGCTAAGATATAAATCTGATTCAAGTTTCTGCTCACACACAAAGTCTGCACATCACACACTTAGAACCAGACTGACCTTGTAGGATGGAAACTAACTCTTCTTTAAAGGTGAAAAATGTTTTTTTTTTTTTTTTTATTAAGCACTATAAAAAATGTTCAGGTCTTCACAGGGCTTTCAGAGGTTTCAATGTTGGATAGCTAACAGGGTCTTGCTACTGAAATGAGCTTTCAAAACTCTGACTGCTAAGGTCACACATTTCTCTTCCATGAATACTTTTACCTTGTGCTTTGGGTGTTATATATAGATGAAACATAGAAAAGGATCTCTTTCAGAAATGAATCACTTTCTTTTGACAAGGCTCACACGGATACCTTACAATTCACCATCTTTTTCTGGGTAACATTGCCACCTCTCCTCCCAAAGTCCAGAAACATGCAGGTAGGCAGACTGGCTAAATTGCTGATAGGTGTGAATGTGTGTGTATGTTTGTGCACATGCTGCTTGATGGTATATATTCACTACACTAATATAGTTACCTGACAGATTGATGATTGTCTCTAGATGGTTTGTTGACTGCTTTTTTATACAATAGCGCTTTGAATTTTTTTTATTCTGATTGGTCAAAGATGTTGGTCATTTTCTTTATACCACATCATGATTGAATTCTTGAATCTGATTGACCAGAGGGTGTGCATTATTTTAGATAACTACATGGCTCAGACAGTAGTTCTGGCAGTAAGATGTATGCTAGGTTTATATTATGGCACTCATTCTAATAGGTTATTGTTTCTAATAGTAACAGCTCATACACAGGGACCTGAATGGCAGATATGTTTAAGTGTTTACAGAGGAGTTTATGCTTTCCAGTTTCTCTGTAAAATGTTCCAACATGACATGAAGTCCATGAAGACATGGTTTGTCAAGGTTGGAGTGGAAGAACTTGATTGTCCTGCATAGATCCCTGACCTCAACTCTACTGAACACCTTTTAGATGAACTGGAATGTCAACTGCACCCCAGGACTCCTTGCCCGACATCAGTGCATGACCTCACTAATGCTCTTGTAGCTGAATGGGCATATCCCCATAGCCACACTCCAAAATCTAGTGGAAAGCCTTCCCAGAGCAGTGGAGCTTATTATAACAAAAAAGGGCTAAACTCTGGATACTCATGGAATTAATGTCACTTTGACAACAACTATTACATCAAGACCATTTTGAACATTCAATTCCATTTGAAATTCAATAGCACTTTTAACAATGGGCATTGTCACAAAGCAGCTTTACAGAAAGATATAAATTCTGGATATAAATTTTATGAGCAAGCCAGAGGTTGCAGTGGCAAGGAAAAACTCCCTGAGACCACATGAGGAAGAAACCTTGAGAGGAGCTAGACTCAAAAGGGAACCCATCCTCATCTCGGTGACACCCGATAGTGCGATTATAAATCACTTCTCTTCTAAAATTATATAGTATAAGTCAAAAAGTGTTGTGATAAAAATTGTGTTAACAGTTGCTTGCACAACTGATGAAGAAATGGTCAACATGTTCTGGATCACCAATATCCCCATTATGATATGGACAAATAATGAGTGTTTGTCACCAATGATAACCATTTCTTCATGCTTTAACTAGAGTCAAGGATTGAAATCAGCAGCAGGAAACATGATAGAGTTTTACACAGAGCTGGACTACACACACAGCTTCATCCCTTCTGAGTAAGTCAACTGTCAGGCCTGCCCTTTACTGCCAGATAGCGTGATGATATTGAGAGTGTAACAGAAAGGAGGAGGGAAGCCAACCTCTGGCTCTTTCTGGGACTTTACTCAAATCCTGTGTAAATTCACCCATGATTATGTCATACCAGAGAAATGAGGAATGCTATCTTCGCCCTCCATTTGCCTGTAAAGTGACAAGAAGTATAGAGATGGAGTAATTGCAATTCCCCTCGGTGTCAAAGCAGAGAGAACATTATGGTAATCTACGAGTCAAACTGACAATGAGAGCGCATCAGATAATTTAAACTCACACACAAACCCCACCTCCAACTGTGAGGGTGAGTAATCTATTGTGTAGCAGAAATTTGGATTAAATTAAAGAGAAGGAAAAAAAATCTATTTCCTGAATGTTCTTGTAGTTCTTGTCATGAGGAATTTAATATTTCCAAACCAAGAACTTCAATTCACTGTGACTTTTGCAATAAACCTCAATTTTGTGAAATAATGGGATGTTCAGCCATAGAAGAGTTACCATATTATGTGACAGAGAAATGAGCTTTCCTGCACATAAATAAAAAAAAAGATAAGTTCACCAGTGCAAGTGAAAAGTGTATATATATATATATGTGTGTGTGTGTGTATATATACACTGTATATATAAAAGGGATAAAAGAGAAAATGAGACATGA
Organism: Pangasius sanitwongsei; assembly: GCA_037576675.1. Classification (NCBI taxonomy): domain Eukaryota; kingdom Metazoa; phylum Chordata; class Actinopteri; order Siluriformes; family Pangasiidae; genus Pangasius; species Pangasius sanitwongsei. Next base: position 3,672,668 of record CM075005.1, on the reverse strand, counting down.
GAGGGAAAATGATGTGACTCAACGCCACAAAGTGCTCCTATTCTATTAAAAATTGAAAATAGAAAATGATAATGGAATATATACTTGAGGAAGGAATAAATACTGTAATTTAATGTTTGTTTTTTAATGTGTTTGTCATTCATTTTGGCCACATGGTGTTATTGAACTTAATAGCTAATTGAGCTGTAGGTGGATGCTATCACATGCTGGAACTTAATGGAGCAGATTCATTTTTCCATCTGTTCGCTTAATCACCATAACCATAAGGTTTAACAATAATCGTGTTCATGTGAACTTTCTCACACACCATCGTCACCACATACCACATGCTTGAGCCGACTGCAGGAACAGCAGAAGCAGCAGACTGAGTATCTTTAGAGAGAAAAACTTTAAACTTGATTAACAGGAGGTGATTCAATTCAATTCAATTTTATTTGTATAGCGCTTTTAACAATGGACATTGTCACAAAGCAGCTTTACAGAAATA
>CM075005.1:3636958-3650605 GCA_037576675.1 Pangasius sanitwongsei | reverse complement strand
ACTCGATTTCTCCCGGGCAGTAATGGCTTTGTATTGAGCAGCAGCACAAATTGCTCTAAATGGAGGATCATTCCTAGTTTTGCTTCGGAATTGCTCAATGGCGATGAATTTGACTGCAGAACAAAGAGACTAGCTAAATTATTCTGGCTGCTTGTTTTGTGTAAGAACGTCCCCTTTGAGTTTTGAGGTTGTAAGAAATTCAAAAACAGCAGCGATATGATTGTAATGGGTTTCCACTCAATTGACTGCTCTCTGTGATTAGGCAGTTTTTCTTTAAATCAGTTCTGATAAGAGTTTTTCAGCTGGGAAATTGCTGTGTTTCACTATACAATGACCAGGGAAGCGTTTAACAGCACCAGCTACCTCTTATCAGAAAATGTTGTCCCTTTCTTAATGAAGTACTGATTTCAGTAATGACTGTCTTACCAAAGAGATTGAATAGAAGTGCATAGGAGTGTTATTGAGCTGATATCTCAAGCAAACAATGGAGTATCGCTGGATATCAATGGTTCCTTAATGCTAGTGAGAAGATTTCGACTGAGAAGCTCTGACAGCAGACATCTAGCCATCAATATTCACACAGATACAATAGAAAACATAGACAAAACAGAGCCTCTATTTGTAGATCCAGAATGGGGTCTGTATGCTAAAGGAGTCAGCGCTCCAGTAATGACTGATTAATGACTGGAGCTTTTTAAAGTGAATCGCTGCTGATCTCCATAATAGGAGCCATGATGCTGCTGAAATTTTTATGGCCCCCTGATGGTCAAGGAAATGGGCTACCATAGAGACAGAAAAGCTTGGGTTGAGAAGTAGATTATCTTTATTTTCAAGTGTCCTTGAAACCTTTTTAGAACATTTCCAGCAGATAACGGTCTTTTCCCATAATGCTGTCTATTAGGAATCAGTCAGTGTGCAGCATATTAAATTATTATGGTTTCAAATAGTGTTAAATCTGACCACGAATTCATAACAGTTATTTGCCCAATCATTTGCATAACTGACTGATAAACAGCAACCAAATCAGGCACTATATCACACTCTCCTGCAGGCAAAACTCTGTCCCTCCTGTATTTCAGTGTACAGCCAAACTGGTACTCTAACCTCCACCAGCTCGTTGTCCTTGACTGACTCACTAAAGACTCATCTGCAAAGAGTTTCTGGAAATGCTTCTGGAAATACAAAGTACGTGACATTCCTAATGTTTCAGCAAACCCACCCTTGATTTGTGTTAAAGCAAGTAAAGGAATTAACACTAAAATTTAAGAACTGGAGTGTGGGTGTCCAGATTTGAGATGTATCAATGCCATGCTTTCAGACCAAGTATGAGTAAATGAGTTTTGGAACTCATATACCAATACAAAAATGAGTAACCTACATAGTATTAATCAATCAGGGACGCAATGTGTTCATGCATTTAGGCTATTAGGCTCATTCTTTATAAAGGTAGCTGGCTGATTTTAAATGAAATGCATTAGCTAGCTACATTAGCTCCTTTGGATCGAGAGGGTTACAGTGAAGAAGAGCAAGTTTGGAAAAGTGTTTCTGTCCAGCTGTATGTAAAGTATATTTCATTGTTCTCATTGTACTGAATCCCTCATTTCCAATGACCCATAGTGTTTGATCATCAAGAGGAACATTCTAGATAAGGCTGTTATTTTCACTCACCTAACATTGTCTGCAGAATTTTTTGCCTAGCCAGCACTTGCTGCAGTGTTTATTTGTTGCTGTGTGAGCTCCTCATGCCAAGTTTTATGTCAAAGATGTTTTATCAGGTTACTTGGATTGTAGGAAGATGCTATAGTTTTTCCTCTTGACATTTTTGCAGTCTGCTTTGCTTTGATTGTCATTATTAATTGTGAAATATGCACAGATTGAGGTTGAGTGTGAGTTTGAGTAAATGAGCATGGTATAGGACAGATGCCGGATACCAGTACTGGTACTTATGCCTCCCTAGTCCAGATGGCTGATGGACTGATGGAGAGATGATGGGATGGTGGGCTGAGCATCATGTTAACTAAGTGCAACATATAAACTAAGACTGTGTGCAAATAAGTACTAATTATTTGGTACATTAGTAAACTGGGGCCTCATTGTGCAGCTGTACAATGTTATGAGAGTTGTTATAGTGAGAGATCTCGTAGGATTTTTGGTTTGTTGAAAGCGATACAGTAAATTAAGACTTCAGTGCAAAATGGGTTATAGTGGTATTGGAGAAAGAGAGACAGAGAGGGAGAGAGCGAGAGAGAATAGCATTCTAACAAGTGTTACGTTTGTTTGACCAAAGCAATGTCATCTGTGTAATGATTAGATCTACTATGTTGTACACCAGCAAACTTGTGGTATATATAGAAATAGAGCTGAGTGTAACTCATCATAAATCACCATTTAAAAAGCGTTGTCACTCCTCCTGCTCTAAATCTGCGCCTTAATTCATTGTCAACAAATATTGACGTGGCAGATGAAGCAACACTTTACAGCTCACACCATCTCTAATTCACCGCCCTGAAAAAGCTGGCCCATTATTTATAGCTCACACACAGAACCTCAAAACCAGCAGTTTTAAAGAGCTCTGTAATGTATTACATCAAATATTTAGAGAGGAAAATAAAGATGTGGTGTTGTGTAAAGTAGGTGATGGCATAGAGCCGAAACAGAGAGAGATGCCATGTTTGATAATGCTACAGTGTGAAATACGGCTGAGGAGAACAAAAGACCACCGATTTGCATAGTAATGAGGAGAAAATGTCAAACGCCGCTTTCACAGCAATAAACCACAATGTGCAGATCAGCAACTTTATTTCACACATGAACTGCATACAGAACATCACAGTTTAACATCGAATCTCCTAAATCTGCAAGCTATAAACATCATTTTTACTAGAATTCTGCACCGTTCAGGCGTGTTCAATGTTCTGTGTGGTCTACTTTCACAGAAATTACTCAAATTAAGGCAATTCATGTATAATGAAAAGAGTCTGAGCCAAAAATCCTAACATATTTATTAGTGAGATAGTTATTTAGGTATTTGACGTGGCTGATCAAGTGAAATTGTTTTACATACTGACAGATAATGTATTAATTCCTTGAATATTATACTTTTATTTATTTTTAAGAGCATTTCTTTTCTTTTTGTGAAATCCTTCAGGATTTCATTTCATTTTCCATGCCACAGTTTTGGCTCAGGACATTCAGATTTTAAACATGCGCCTGTGTGAGTCACGGAAGTTGCTTTGTATTTCAAAACCACTTTACTGAAGATAAAGTAGGACCGAACCCAATTCTCGATCCAAGCTCAGCTTTCCATTAACACTTTATTTAAACCTCGTGTCACGTCACGGACATAGCCATTGTGTCATGCTAGACGCTGGCATTGTGTCATGCTTGATGTCATGTTGTGAAATCGCTTAACAGTTTGTACTCTTTAGGATAACAGCGTTATGTTAGCATTACTGGTATCGCTCATGATAGATGTCATAATATCTGATGTCCCGACAGATTATGCCACATGCTAGTTGCTTTCTAATTAGTGTATATTCTATAACAGTTTTCATGACAGCTCTTCCACGACAACTGAAAGAATGTGCCAGAAACAAGGCATGCCAAATCTAACAACTTATTTTATGACAGTTTATCTCCAGGGATATAATACTGTCAAATTATCAACAACATGTTATCAACAAATGTCATCACAGCTATTTAATAATAGAATGTCATATGCAACCTTTTGCTGGGACGGACCATTTATATTATTTTTGCACATCAGGCATTTGATTTTATCTGTAACGGAATCTCCAAATATCATTAACAAGTGGCATGAAACTAGAATATACAGTACTGTAAAGGTTGTGACAGTGTCCCATGTAACTTCAGTAATAGTCAATGGCAATTAATACACATTGCATTTCTTTTGAATAATTGTTTATTTTTACATTCTAAGCCTTTTACATATTCTTAAAATTCTACAACAAAAGAAGAATTAGTGACTCTAGATAAACAATACTTTTTTTTTTTAAACCTAACTCAACACTGACACTGTTTGTATGAAGCCCTCTTTTACCTGCCTTAAAGTAAATGAAACCACTTTTTAACGATCTTAACACTATGAGAGACACATGACAGAATAATGGCATTGTTTATTGCTAAGGTTAACATGTTGTGACACAAACATGACACATCAATGACTTCTTCTATAACTAAAATAATGCAAGTCCCTGTTTAACAGTTTGGACACTTTATGAAAGACACATGACACAATGAAGAAATTTTTTCCCTGCTAAAGTAAAGCGAACAGTAACGTAAAGTTACAGTAAAGTAAAAATTCCAACATTATGTCTATGACAGACATATTTTTCTATAGCAAAAAGTCAATTAAACCACTTTTTAACGATCTTAACTCTCTGTGACATACACATGACACAATAATAACATTTATCTGTAGCTAAATTAAAGCAAGCCCCAATTTAACAATTGGAAATTAATGATTTTTTTCCCTACAGCTACATTACTATAAATTAAACTATTGAGCAATCTTAACACTCTATGACAAACTCATAACACAATAATATTTTTGTTGCTAATGTGATGCAACCCCATCTGAACAATCTTTATACTCTGACACGCATGACACGATAATATTTTTCATTGCTAAAGTAATGCAAGCACATTTTTAAGAATATCACTCTATGACAGACACATGATACAATAACGACATTTTTTTCTACAGCTAATAAATAAAGTAAGCCCCCTTTAAACAGTGTTAATACTCTATGACAGACACAACACAATAATCCCACTTTTTATTGCTAAACTAAAGCAAACCTCTTTAACAATTGCAACACCATGACAGACACATGACACAAATGACACTTTTCTATAGCTAAATTAAAGCAAGCACCTTTTATTAAATGACTTATTAATGGTTTTTATGTATATGTAATTAGTGCCCATTTTTAAATTAGTATATAAAAGTGTGACAAAATGACAATTATTGTAACTATAATGACATCCTTTTTTTTAAAACTATGTCAGTTTCATGAATCATGCATGTCTCGGATGGCACTACCCCACCATCACACATACCTGCCACTTTAAAAGGACATTGTTGCATTATACATACACAAGCACAGACACACAACATTTTAAAGTATTTAGTGTGTTTCAGTGGCTGACTTTGTTGTTTTTGTGTATTCCCAGATGGAGAAACGGTTAACATTACCTATAACATTAGAAAAAGTATTTGTTTGTTTGTTTGTTTGTTTAGGCTAATTGTCACTGGGCTTTACATCAACCACAGTTCATATGTGTCTGCCATTGGTGCATCCTTAAAGAGGCAAAAACACCCCAATAGATGATGATGATGATGATAATAATAATAATAATAATAATAATAATAATAATAATAATAATAATAATAATAATTTTTATCATTTATCAGTATCATGAAATAATATGAATAGAGCTCATAATTACAAAATGCTTCAAAAATCTAAACGTTTTCATGAGAGCTGGATGTTTCATCCTACACTGAATTACTTCATTAGGCACTGATTTCCATGATAATACAATCATTCTTCTCATCCTGTTTATTCTGATTGATTTTCATTTTGATGAACAAAAAAAAAAAAAAAACTCCATCTGAGAAACCTGGAAGAAGGGTGTCCTATTGATGCTTTTCATTTCAATAGAGATTAATCAGAAATGATTGAGGGAACTGATTAAACGTTCCCTGCAGAGTTCAGCTGTGTGAAATGACATGATCATGTTACAGATGAGGATCTCTGCTGCACTGCTAATGAGAGCATGCTGTCAATAATCTAGTGCTATTTATTTCTCTCTCTCTCTCTCTCTCTCTCTCTCTTGCTCTCTCTATCGGTCTGGCTTTCTCTTGCTATTTTTCACTCTCTCTCACTCTCTCTCTCCCCTCTATTTGCATAAATTACAGAAAGCTGATTCCCACTCAACCAGAGAATTTGAATCATAACTCATTGTTATGAACTTTTTCTTATCTACTTTTATATGTGTCGTTTTAAAGGACTGTAACAAAAAATAACATAAAAGAATAGAACTAGCTCTGGCTTTGTGCGTGTTCCGAACCGAGGTTTAAAAAGTGTGCACTACAACTTTTATTTAATAAAATGTGTCTAATATCTGTGGGACATACAGTTATATGTAGTTATATAAATATTCTGATCCACTGAATTAAAATAAAGTAATTTTCTTACTATTAATCTGAAAGAACCTTCAGCTAGAATGTGTAGTGGCTAAACTGCTATCAAATACAGTCACCCAGAAAGCAATTTGTTGATCATATGAGAGCAGATTGGTGCAAATCCATTATTCAAATCCCCTGGTTTCATATTCTGGTGTCTAAAATTAGTGGGGAGTCATGAAAAATAAATGTAAGGCTTAACATGGTGCCTGTTATGATAAGATTTGTCACCAACAGATGGTGTAGATCATTAAATATTTGACCTAATGGACTTGATGTGATGGTGGAACCCAGAACAGTTGAGCTGAAGTGTCCATATGCAAAGAGACTCGAGACCCTGGTTACACTCCTGATCCCTCACAGATCAATTTACTTAACACACGTCCGACTCCGTTGTACTCCAAACACCGTAAAGCTAGAAACTATTCTGGAACATTCTCTCCGATTAATCAGGCTTGTTGAGGTTTTATCTGCTAACATGGCACTCTGAGCTCAGGACATTTTTGTCCTCACTCTGTGTTTGACTTTCAGTGTGTTATTGGATCAGAGCTACAGTATATTTCCTTAACCCAATTAACACAAACCTACAAAAAGAAAGATATACAGTATGGTTTTGGTGTGACTTTGCTGACATGACCTTAGTCCTGACTCCGAATTGTAATTGTCTGCTTTTGTAAGTAACAGTGACATGTCTGTCAGTCAGGGGCGTGAAATACGAGCTTTAAATAAAACTGTAACAAAATAAATTCTGCAAAGTGATGGTGTGCATCACATTAAATCAGCTTTTAAGGCATTTAGGCACTTAAGCATCTTTCAAAAAGAATGGAAATCACCTCAACAGGCTTTTCAGCACCCATTTATCTCCTTAACCTCCTGTAGGAGTATATAATTTACTGCTGGAAAAGAGACCTGTAACATAATATAATAAAACTAAAATGGATCGATAAAGCACCTTTAACTTAAGATCTGATGTCCTGGCCAAAAAACAGCCATGAAGCCAAAGTGGCCTTTTCCACTTCATAATGAATGGCAATTTATTTTTGCTGTGAGGACACAAGCTTTTATATGTTTTTATATCTTTTGAAGACAGAGTGTAACAGGTTTAGTTAGAAGTTTAAACTTATTTCAACTTTACGTTAGGAGTCTCCAGCGTTAGCGCTTTGTAACATCCAGAACATCTTCCACTAGGTATTTTTTCCAAAGACAGATTTGAAAAAGCTAACTTTGAAATAGATTAAAGACATGATTGATGTCAACAGCTGCAGGATCTGTGAGATCATTACTGATAAAACGTTCTTCGGGAAATTTACACAACTCAAGAGCCTGACACAAAGTAATTGCTTTGGCCGAAAGGTAATTTCCCTCTTAGAGAAGCACAGTTTTGTTTCACTTTGTTATTTATGAATGCTGGTAATTTCTGTCCTGCAGTTTTGACACAGCTCAGGGGTTCAGTTCTCAGAGGAGGCGCCGTGTCCATGTCTAACTCATAAAGCCAAGGTCACGGAGTCACAGCAGCTGGACATATTTCATCACCCGCCCACCAGGGCATTGTGGGTAACTAAACTGTGAGGTCTAGACTGCTCATTCTCAATGTCCTCTGCTTTCTCCAAACGCTATAAAGCAGAACAAACATAGAAATAGATAGAAAATAATGGCAAAAATAATTAAATGTTTATTTGCAGTCACCAATGAAACTGTTCTACTGTTACTCAGGTATTCTGATGGCTGTGATCATGTTTTGGATGATTCCATTACTGGGGTGCCATTTGTGTCCGACTGTTATTACTTTTACAAGTAAGTATGTAAAGTAAAGGTAAAAGACATTTCAAACACATGTAAAGTACCCTTGGCAACAACTTAAATAAAAAACTTCATAAACATTAATAAAACCGCTATAGAACAGCATTTTGCCTGTCCCAGCCCACTTGAACTACATTTTACATTGAAATATTATTATTAAAATATCTCAGAAATATTATTTTGCATTACTGTGTAAATGAATTTATCACATCATCACTGAAATGTCCTTTTCCATGAGTTGTCCATTATTGGTTAGGAAAAAAAATCTACATTTTAGTCCCACAACATCACTCCACTCTCATACCTGAACACATTCACCCCTATAAAATATTTGGAATATTCAACAACTTAACATAGAGTTCAGCATCTTCTGAATTTCCCAATGTCATGGGAAGAAGAAAAGTAAGTTCTGTCTGTCTTTTTTATTAATTTTCAGTAATATTTTGAAATTGACTGGAAAAAAAATGCCTGTTACCCAAATTTTAGATAACAAAACAACTTATAACAATAACAAAAAAAAAATAATAATAATAATTTCATGCAAATCATTAAAATGTCCTTAATGTTCTTATTTCTTTAGTATGGATGTTATTTAAGCTTCATGTCTTGGCCTGTATTGTTGGATTTACAGGTATGGATTCATTCAGTATTATCATGGACAGTGCTTGGACCCCTGCTGTATATCTCAACTGTAATTCATTGGTCAACTCTTCTATAGTGTTACTGTTTCAGTACTGCAGACCTACATAGTAAATCTACTCTATACATTAAACATATGCAATGATGGTGATTTTGAAATGACACCTGAACACTGTCTCATAAGCCTTCTAAAACTCTCTAAAAGCCTTCTAAAACTCTCTAAGTTCAGGTGCGCACAGCATATTAATGGCTACAACTGTAAAATCTTAAATCACCAGTACTACAAACTCTTCAGGAGCGTCATTATTGCAGTGATGCATTTTGGGAACTCAGTCATCTCCACACCAGGCTTACAGCAAAAACCAAGCACTGCTTCATGGCTCATCATTTCTTTCTCTTGAATCCATAACAAGCTCCCATTTGGGGAAAAAAAAAAAAATACAATTATCTTAATCAATTTATTTTAGCATGTAAAATACCTTCAGAAATCATGAACATGAAATAATGTTCAGTGCGTCAAGACGAACACAAAGAAAAACAAAGCAAAAAGAAAGAAAAATCTCTATGTAAGAAGAGAAACTCTGAGAAGTCACATATGGATGAGTGGAAAACTTTAGTTAATGAGCTGAAAAACATTGCAAGGATGAGTAAAGATTAATAAAGTCTGATCAAAGCAGTCTTTGTGTAGGAACATAGTTTCTAGATAGAGCTGCAGATTCACGGTTTATGACATTCCAACAAGACAAGAGACAGAGAGAGAAAGAGAGAGAGAGAGAGAGAAAGAGAGAGAGAGAGATAGACTCTTCATAGAAGCTCCGTGATGACACACTGACTTTCTATATTTCAATAAGGAGCTTAGAGCAGGAGGAAATTAGATGAATCAAACAGAAGATATAATCCATGTAACAGCCTCATTAGCAGAGACTTAACTAAATTAATCACAAAGAATAACAGACAAAAGAGAGAAAGACAAAACAAGAAGATGATAGAGAGATAATGAGAAAGATGGTGGGAGAGAGAGAGAAAAGAAAGTGATATAAAAGAGGGATAATGAGAGATTTTGGGAGAAAGACAGAGAGAGAGAGAGAGAGAGAGAGAGAGAGAGGTTAAACAATAACTTTATTTCTATACTTTTTATATTTAAGATTTAAGATTTTGCAACCTTTCAAAAAAATTAAAAACAACATATCTGGCCACCTTGAGACTTTTTGTCTCCTCAATGAATCTTTGTGTGATTTTTATTGTAATGTAATACGTTGCTTTTTTTTTGACATATGTTAGAAAAACTTAACTGAGAATTTTTAAAAAAAACAAGATGAAACCTGTAACTTCAACTTCGTCTTCCTCCGTTATTGATGGAGAAATTCTTATTTCTGGGAACTCCTTGTTATTCCCCATGCCCTGATTGTTCTCAGGTCTCTGTCTTAAAAAAATCCAGTGACCATTTGGTAGTGCATTATAAATGTCTTCCTTTAGCTTGCCAATAATGAACCCCTCACTCTTTGTCCAATTAACCCTAGCAGAGGAGGCCTTTCCATATAATCCAATACTCCGCGTTAAAGTTACAATATACTCTTGCCCTGCAATTAAAAACCATAATGTGATCTGAATAAGCTGATAAACCACTTTAGAATTACCGTTTACATTAGGTATTCGATTTTTGTTTAGATTCCTTCTCAATCTACATAGCAAAGGTTCAATAATTAGGCTATATAATTGTCCAGAGAGTGAACAACCTTGTCTTATGCCTCTTGACACAGGTACTGGAGCCCATAAACCACCCCTGCTTTAGCCATCACCTACACATTAGAATACAACGACCGAATATATGAAATAAAAAAAATCACCAAATTCAAAATGCTTCAGCACATTAAACAGATATTCATGATCTACACAATCAAACACTTCCTCTTGATCTAATGACAAGAATCCCAGATGATTCTTATTAATCTAGTTAAAATCAATTATGTCCCTTAATAAAAAAAAAAGTGCTTGAGTCTATTTGCTAAACAAATTTATTTTCCAAACACAACAAAGCTATTAGTCTCCAGTTTTTTAGGAGTCCCAAGTTTCCTTTTTTGGAAGCAATGACAAAACTGCTCAACAACAACTTGTAGAAAGTGATTTATTTTCAATGAATTCTAATATTACTTCATATAGATATATGGTCCTATTAAGTCCCAGACTTGTTGACAAAATTCCACCAGTTATTCATCAGTTCCAGGGGATCGGCCTGTAGATAAATGACGCATTGCCTCCGTGAGTTCTCGAAAAGTAATTATATTATCCAAATCTTTTTTCTGTTTATCCCCAAGCTGAGGTAACTCTTTAAGTAAATCCTCAGCACAGTCAATGTCACAACTCTGTGCACTGTATAATTGTTTATATTCCAGCCTCCTCATTTCTGCAGGATCTGGTGTAACGGATGAAGAATGACGAAGACAGCACATCCTCCATAGCCACCCCATTTGCAGGCACACATTTGACACCATGACGAAGAGAAACAGGTGATGCTGCCCTTTCCGTGAGGGACGCTATCCAAATCCCGCGCTGATCCTCACCAATACTTTCCAACAAAGCAACACCTCCTCCACTACCCTTCCAAATTAGCTTTCTTTTTTTCTTTTAGTCAAATGAAAAGAAAAACTCCCATTGAGAAAGTGAAAGAAAACAGAAAGTCGGAAAACGATCACCCTCTCCTCGTGAGAGCCCTCACACACACCTGAATGCTCCCAGCATGCACAGAGAGAGAGAGAGAGAGAGAGAGAGAACAAGCACATAAATAAACAGAATGTTAAAAGTCCTGAATGCTAAAACGCCTGTCTTTTGCATCAACATATATGAGGTACTATATGTTTATTACTATGTTATAAAAGTTTTATAGCAGTATATTATTCGAAATGGTAAACCGTAAGAAACTCCATCCATTATGTAACACTCAGTTCCTGTAATTCAGGTGCGTTATAATAAAGGAGCGACAGCTAAAATCTGGGCACAAAAGCACACGACTCAGCTATGTCCTCTACTTTAATAGCACACTGTAGAAAACTAGCACTGCATGCATGCTTTCTGATGGTTTGATTAATGAGAGCTCCTACTGCTTCGTCTTTGAATATCGATGCTTCTCGGCAGCTCTATAGTCACGTCAAACGTTATTGTTCTCTTTCTGAATAACTACATTAAAAGCACTATTCGATATCATGGATTTTCCTGGTGATCCATTCCGCTCTGTTCTAGACATGTGCGAGATTGCTTTTGTTTTCATTATTGTGAAACTCGTGATATAGAAACATAAGAGGTATGAATTTCAATAATCATACTGAAGCACTGCTATGCCATCTGGTTGTTTTTAATATTTCTTCTCATGCATCATATAAGCTGATTCAATGCCTTTTGTTCACTGTGGGTCACCTATGGTGACTTAAGTTCAAAAGGTACATTAATAATTATTCTGGGAAAGTTTCTCAGGTTCATTATTAAAATTACCCGTGTGTGGTTCCTGTCTTTGAGGTTGCCTGATTTTTCCTGAGTAGAAGCGTCTGAGACGGGGGTTTTCAGTAGCATCTAGATACCATTAAACACTTGCCTTTTAAGCCCCCAAAAAACTCAAGGGATAAAAAAATGTGGACAGAAAAAGCAGATCAGCTGTTTTTCTTTGCTGTAAAATGCAATAAAAGCAAGAGATAATTCAAAATGAAAAATAAAAAAAAAAGATCATTATGATGATATATGAATGAGAAGACAGCAAGCACTGAAATAAAAAAAATCGAAGAGGAGTCTAATATATCACCAATATAATGCTGCCTGACTAATCCTCGTTGAAATGATCACATTAATCACTTCAAATTTGTTTTTAATTTAACAATATGGCTTTCACACTCATTATATAGCAACATATACAATAGCACTTAGACTGACAAATGCTGTATCTACTGTTGAGAGCTGTAGCATGTGACTGGACAGGGCATGGAAGATATGTATGCTAGTTTTAATATTGTGTACTGACAGTTAATTTGTGCACTTAACGAAGCCACAAGATACTAGACTGATGTCATGAAATCATAATGTGTGCATGGGATGTAGGCTATTTCATCATGCTTTAAATTAACTCGCTTGAGTTGTTGAATTTATAAAATAACGCCAATGTTTTTGTCATTTCAAATGCACTCTTCTGTAAAGGCCCAGCAAGCACGGTTTAAAGGATAAGCTGATCGAGCATTAACCTGCTACACTCACAGCTTACTTTAAGCGTTGTTCATAATTTTATCCATAGAAATGTCAGTCATTGAGATAATGTTTCATGGATTTTAAAGGGACCATACAATTTAAAAATGTGATCAATTAAAGTGTTATTTTTATGTAATTCAGCCTTGAATGGCATTCCATAGTTCTTTACTATATTTACGTCCAAAGACAAATTTCAGGGTGACATATTGTGTTCACTCTGAATTCTGAATACAGCCTTACACAGTTACTGTGATGGTCCTGAATATACTGTAAGTTCTGTATATTACTCATAAGAGCACAAATAATGGGTGTGTACCAGATATTTCCCTCCCTTAAACATTTCCTGTCTGCTTTGATGTGTTCCTTCAGAGAGGTGGAGGACAGGACGCTGAGGATGGACAGATGAGGACATCTCCTGAAATCTCACTGCTTGATGGACACATATGGAATTACACAAACATGGCATGGTGCCTGGATATGCTGAGGTCAGTCATATACCTAAAATAAAAATATTCTAAAAGACATACCTGAACTAATAGGTAAGTATTTTTAGCTCTAATCATCCCGGCACATTTAGAACGATGTGTGAAGTGTTTTTTAATAGCGGTGACAAAATGAGTCACTTTAATTTAAGAATCTGTTTTAAGAGTTGAAAGCAAACCTCCTGGGCCAATTAGGTACGATGTTAAAGCGCAGATACAAACTCATCCAATTTAAGAAGCAAATTCATTTCCGAGGGCACTTGCTGGAGTGCAGAGCACTCAGAAGCC
>CM075005.1:3619000-3636858 GCA_037576675.1 Pangasius sanitwongsei | reverse complement strand
CTCTAGATGTGCAAAGCTGGTAGAGACATACCCCAAAAGACTTGCAGCTGTAACTGCAGCGAAAGGTGGTTCTACAAAGTATTGACTCAGGGGGGCTGAATACAAATGCATGTCACACTTTTCAGATATTTATTTGTAAAAGATTTTGGACACCATTTATCATTTTCCTTCCACTTCACAGTTATGTGCCACTTTGTGTTGGTCTATCACATAAAACCCCAATAAAATACATTTTTGTTTGTGGCTGTAACGGGACAGAATGTGGAAAACTTCAGTGGGTATGAATACTTTTGCAAGGCACTGTAAATGTCCCTGTGAATTATCTGTTTACGAATTAAAAAATGTCACTTAATTTTGTATGAAACGTTACTGACATTACAAAGCTAAACACTACAAGACCTAGATTTAGCTTAGAGAATTGAGAGTTGTGTTTGTTTCTTATATAAGGCTGTGTTATATGGTAACAATGAGTGTGTTATAGTCCCTCCCTCTCTCTCTCTCTCATCCGGAGAGAGAGAGAGAGAGCGAGAGAGAGAGAGAGAGAGAGAGAGAGATTATACCTGTTAATTTCACACTGAGGTTGTCACCTTCCTGCTCTTTCAGTCTCAGAACAATTGACTGGATTTATAAGGGAACTAACTATCCAATGTCGGCATATTTGTAGGTCTGGCCATGTTTTCTGCTTTAACACTTCACAGAATCTTGTCTTATTTATCTGTACTAGAGCTGAGGTTTGATTATAAGCTTTAAATTATATCTAAATTATGCTGCCTGTGTTGTTCTCTATAACAGCCTTATGTACAGCTTGTACATAGATTTTTTTCAAGGTCAAGGTTGAACTGAAGTACTATCCAATCTTGCCGTAATGAAATGAAGATCCCATTTAATCACTTGCAGTGTCACTGAAAGCAGTTTATTCAATTGCATCCTGACCTTTTTTTAACGAGTCTTAAAAACTTGTTAAACATATGTAGGGAAAAAAAATGGAAAGCTGGAAATGAATGGTGTGATGGAATATTTTCCACTCATTACTGCTTACCATCCAAAAGTCTCATAAGTGAGAGAAGAGATTCCCACTTTTTTTCCCCTGACAAATTGGCTGGAGTTTTTTATGCTGATATAAAAAAAAAAATCTCTCAAGTAATGAGATACGCTATAACCATAACAATGCTCTTACCAGCCCTAGCTACATAGTATCAGATAACTAACTAGTTTAGCTTGCTTTGCAGATGAGATGCATTAATGCATATGAAAACAAGGAGTTTTTGTAACTGGTGATGAGGAGGTTGTTTGCCTTCGCTGTAATATTGGAGACAGAAAAGAGAATTTTAACTGTTTGCGCAACTTGACTGTATGCAGCTATAGATCAAATGAGATGTTGTTTTTATTTACACTGGAACGTTGGAATATCAGCAATGAAATATTTTCTTTTTTTTTTTTTTTCATCAGCATTTTGTCCTCTAAGCTTTTTTTTTCTCAGTTACCACCAACCTGTGACCTGATTGGTCAGGAGGTTAAAAAGCACTTAACATCACTTGTTTTTTTTGTTTTTTTTCGGAAAAATCAATTTTGACAAAAAAGGGGACATTTTCTGAGTGACGCTTTCTGTTCTAACATTCCTGTTTGAACTTAATAACAAATTATCAAAGTTTACTCAATGTTTACGGCAGAAAAGACAGTTATGGAATTGACTTTAAGGAAGACATAACTTTTAGCTATGATGATTCACTTCCAAATATTAGATTGATTTGAACATTAATGTAGCAAATATGCCTTGTTTTAAAAAGAATTGTATTTAATGTAACTGAATCTTACTGTGCAGTTTGGATTAGTTAGTTAGTTAGATAGTTAGTTAGTTAGTTAGTTAGTTAATGTATCCTGGCCATATTTGTCAGTCATTTATCAAAACAGATGAAACAGATACAGTTTAACCTGAAAACCTACAATGTTTAACCTCAGGGTTTTATATTTGCATCTCTATACTCTTTAAAAGAGTTGAAGTGATGTATCAAAAGCAGGAGTGTAGTATAATTATCGTGTCAGGAATGTGATCATTTCAAGATCTTCAGACTGAAAACCGCCATGTCTCTGTGGTATAAATACTGTAATTAACACTAATTAGGCAACAGCTGAATGTGCATCTGTAGATTCAACCTGGTAAACAGACGTTAACTGGATTCCGTTTAGCAGAACAGAAATTATGCATTGTTCATTAATATAAATGATTTCTGTGGCGCTCACGCTGCTGCCCACAATTCCAAAGAGATCATTTATACAAATTCAATTAGTCGCCTGATCACTTGATGCAGAATTTGTTGAAGTCACTGCAACACTTCCTGATGGAAAATTCATGTCCTGACTTTAGTGTTATTTTCTCCTCAGGATGTTGTACATCAGATAAATGAGCTCTCTGATGTATTACATGCAGGGTTGGCCCTTGGCATAGGCAATATAGTCAGCTGCGCAGGGTGCTAAATACAGGAGCACCTTTTTATTGAGCAAATAAAAAATTCTGTGCCGTTTCATGCACCTACAAAAAAGAGCATGTACACACTATAGACCTGTTTATGAAAGGAAGAGAAACAGATGCTAAGCAGATTTGCACAAAGGTCATACAACCAGCTGCAGTAGTGTGGTTTGCATATTCTAAGACAGCATTTGTCATTATTAGTAAGATTAACACAAACCATCATTTCTACAGACCCAGATCATTTTTTGCAGTACTACTGTAGGTGTTATATAACGTATTATACCACAGCACTGTGGATTTCTCAATTCAGCTCCAGCTGCAATGAAATCACAGGTTAATATTCTAATATCTTATTGTTTCTATAGCAACTTACACATTAACTTGAATGGTGACACTCATCCTAATCTAAGACTAATAATAAATGGATAAAACGTGCTGTTATTCAACAAAGAAGTATGTCCTTATTTCTATGCTGTGAGGAGATGCTTATTTAACATTTGTGGTAGGAGTCTCCAGTGCCATTTAGTAAGTTTTCTGCCATGAGAAAGTCCTCAGGACAGAGTTTGTACTTTCTTTTTTTATCGATAACATGACAAGCTGCATTGTTTTTGGCTTATTAACTTCTAAAGAGAGAGAAAAAAAACGAGAGGCTGGTGAGGAAACAACTATTTATAGCTGCTATAATGTAAGTGATTACAGGAAGTAAATTGTTTCATGGATGTTCCATAACATTACTTGTAACTATAAATGGATACAAAGTAAGGAGTGTCATTCTTCAGTAAATTAATAATTATTGTCATTGGTAAATTGTGGTATAAGGGGAATAAAACACTTCAGGACATGCTGTTATAGGAGAATAATCAATTTCAGGGTGGTTGGACTAACCCGTTGTTCATTATTTTCCTTTAAGAGTATGTTGTGTTTCATTCCTTACTTAAAATGTAAATACTACACACACACACACACACACAATACAGTTTGACTTTACTCACATGAAGTTTCATGAAGAAAGATACATCTTATAGGAAGTGCAGCATGACAATAAATACCATGCCAATCACCACATTGCACTGTTTGTGTTTTCCCCTGGTACATATTTGTCACAAGGATCTTCAGAATGCCAGTGTCATTATAGAGAAAGAGCAGTGTGATGTTTAATTCTGCAGGGATTCACATGAATCAGGGTGGGTTATTCTTGTGGATTAGTGTGTGTTATTAGTTTTGAGCATCAGTGGGGGTTTGGGACTCTTCAAGGCCACAGGAAATGAAATGGGTGTGAGGAGGGATGATAATTATTTTATTTGCTTTTCTCGCAGAGACTAAGACCTGGTTTATTCTCGCCACGTGACTTTGTGCACATGCAGAAGCAGCAGCAATGCGATCAGTATTGTTCACATACTCACCTGCATAAGTTATGTACAGCAGGCGGATTTAATGCGACATCTACTGGACGGCATGTCAGAACCAAAACATCCCTGTCTGTCAGGTTTCCAAGTAGAACTATAAAACATTTTTTCAATTTCGTGCACAGTGATGTTCAACATGAATATCTCTGTCTCTCTTAAACCTTCCCACTGTCATTGTGATTGCTGTCATGAGCTGCATGTCAAATCAACAAACTATGACCTTACATCCAAAGTGCTCACTAATCTAGAAGATCCAGAAGGTACACAAGACAGAGGTTTGAAAGATACATGAGTGGCTTTTAAACTTCGAACACTAAGCATCATAAGAAAACCGGTTATTACTCGTACTCAATAACTGTTTAGAATAGTACACAAGTATGCAATGTGAGACACAAAGTTAGTTTGTTTGATCAGTTGTGGACATAGTGTTAAATGGTGCTACACTGCCACCACTATTTACATTGTTATTGCACCATGCGGATGCATAGCATTAATTAACGAGTGGCAGAGAAAGATTTGAATATACAAACTAGATAAACAACAGGTTAATTAACAACTATGCCAGCATGCTAACAAGAACAGAAAACAATAACCATATAAGGAAATTGAAGGACAAATTGACATAATGTATGCAGGGTCAAAGAGGACAGAATCAGCGCCACTGTTACGATTACAGTAAATGAGCCTGTAGTATCATGTCTAACCTTTGACATAGCAATCAATTGTCCATATCCTTGACTTTTTTTCCCCACTGGTTTACACACTATATTACTTCAAACAAAACATAAACATTGCTTTTTCTTAAACAATGAGTGGCATAATTTCAGGTAAATGGTTTAATATATAATACAACCATCATCATCAAACTCCATTAGCTCCAGTGATATTTATGTGCTATAATGAAATGAGCTTTGGGCAGCTGGGAGACTCAAGTGGCTCTAGGTGTCTCAAGGAGGATGGAGGAAAGAAAGGGATTAATTTCCTGTAGATTTATAACAGAGGTGCGTGTGTGTGTGTGTGTGTGTGTGTGCAAAAACACTGTTAGCTGCCTTGTTCAGCATAAGCAGGATCATCCTCTGCATAGAGATTATTTTACACACACAGAGTTTGACTATTACCACAGACGTTTTTTTTTACTAACAAAGTCAGAGATATCATTTAAAGTGCTTCACAGGTTTTATCCAACGAACCACTACCTACAAAAACTTAAGAAAGACATTAATGTAAATTTTACCTTCTGTGGAGACCATAGAGAAATGCTGGTACATTTATTTTGGTTTTGCCCCTATACAAAGCAACTCTGGAGTAAATTAACCTGCTTTATTGCTGATCATATCTATCCTAAGTTTTTGTTACTTTGGAGAAATGTATTGTTTACATTTCACTGACTATGACAGAAAGGTCAGCTCTCAATTTGATTATTATTTTAACCAAATTTTACATTCATAAATCAAAATTCACCAACAAAAATCTCACCAACAAAAATCTCAAAGTCAGTAAATCTCAAACAATACGTTTCTTTGAATCTTATAATTACAAGATATTTGTGTAACTCTTTATTAGCTTTATTATTGCTATAATTTATTTGTTTTTCTTTCCCCTGGTGCTTTCAGATGTAATTTGTATGGTATACACAAGTTGTTCACCCATTGTATACTTATATATGTATATATATATATATATATATATATATATATATATATATATATATATATACACACACACACACAATACATATATATTGCGCACACACACTCAATACATTTTGTCATATGCTGGTCATTAAGCTGTATCTGTAATTTGATTAATCTTTTAAAACCAATATCATCTATGGCTCAGCTGATTCACAGGAAGTGAGATCACCAAACTGTCCTGATTTTTTCATCAGTTCTCGAAAGAGCTCAAACTTTATTTTAATTGGTCACAGAAACCCACAATCTATTAAAACCTCTACAAACAAAAACCAAAAGAGCCAAAAAGTTTCCTTTTCGTTACAGAGGTCATTGTGAGTGTGTTGGTGTGTGTGTGTGTGCGTGTGTGTGTGTGTGTGTGTATACAGGGGAAAAGAAGGCCAATTTTCTGTATTCACTTTTTAATCATCTCATCTCTATCACGATTTCTTTTGTAACTTCTAGCTGCATGATTGCTCCAGTTAATGATGTACAGATGGAGGAGTGTGTGGAAATAAAGTTGCCCTAACTGACACACTTAGAGGTTTTGAGCAGATTCCAATTTGCTCCTAGAAAATCTTATTAAACAGTAAATGTGAATGACAGCCAAAAAAGGTTCTTTCCAGCACATTTAAGCGAGCTGTGCTCAAACTCTCCTCATTAGCCTTTTCTCTGTTCTTGCTGCTCCAACTCGCTTGGCTTCAAGCTGATCAGCAGCTGGGATTCAGATGCCTAATGTGCAGCTTTCTAATCATTGCGATGTACTTTATTGCTTTCTGCTCTTCAGTCCTCGCTGCTGTAAACCCTTTTAGCTCAAAGAAAACTGCCGTATGAAACACTCAAGGCCAATAACAAAGTCAAGTGCTTTCTAAGATAATTATGCAGACAATGTGAAAAGCTTTTTAGCGGTAAACCATCCACTTGCTCTTGCTCATCAGATCTTATGGCTTATTTCTTCTTTTCAGGTCCATGGCTGATCGCTTTGAGGCACTAAGTGTGATTATTTTGTAATCTTCAGAAATAGAAGACTGAAGCATAGCTTTGTGACCTTTTGAACTCAAGGTGAACTATTATTATTATTTTTTTTTTTATTTATTTATTTATTTATTTATTATTATTATTATTATTAGGGGGCCAAGCACTGAAGGTGCATAGGTATATCTGATACTCCTGATACTCATTTGTATTTTAATTAAATAAAAATTTACTCTTGAAATCCTAGTGTTGAAATAACAGCTATTTAGCAGATTGGTTTACCGCTAAATAGTTTTTCACATTGTCTTCATAATTATCTTAGAAAGCATTTGATTTTGTTACTGGCCTTGAGTGTTTCACACAGCAGCTTTCTTTGGGCTAAAGGTGTTTTCAGCAGCGAGGACTGAAGAGCAGAACGTGATAAAGTGTTGCTGTTGATATTTCAACGCCAGGCTTTCAGGAGTCAATTTTTATTTAAATATTTATGATCACACCGTTTTAACTTGACTTGTTGGTGTAGTTAGTGATCAGTGCTATAAGACCTTTAGGTCTCTGCACTTTTTCCTATTTGACTTTCTAATTAATGTAATATCCAGCTGTTAATTTGCACATTGTATTATGTTATGTGCTGTGTTGTATCATGTACTGTATGTTGTGTTATTGTGTACTCCACAACGATTTATATCTTCACATGAGACCAACCCTTACCCTGTCATTTTTCCCTGTCGTATTTCCTGTCATATCTACAAAACACTTTGTCATTGTTTAGATTTGTTTTAGATTTATAAAGCACAATTAGGATGCTGCTGAATGCACAGTTTACCAAACTCTCTCATATCCTTCCATAACCTGCATCCAACTGTTAAACTGAATATTATTTAAACCAGATTTAAACTCTCTAATATCCATCAATCTGCAGTTTGCTAGAGTAAAGAATCATTTAACAAGATGAATAGTTAAAGTAATGTTTTTCTATAACCATAGGGAGAAGTCAGAGAATACATTTTGTGACAAATTTATATTCTCAGCTGAAACACCATTGTTCAGATGTTTAACAGTGCAATGCCTCGTGGGACAGATTTTTTCTAATTCCGTTTTACTGTTGCGTTACACAGCCTCATCTCTCCGAGTTGCGTTTGATTGATTAGAGCAGGCCACTCAGCTCCTGATAGAGGAGTAATAAATAAATGTTTTCCGCCATTCCGCGTTCTCTTGGGAAACCTAAACATGGCCATAAACTGTTTTTCTTGTCCTTGTTTTTATTAAGTATCTTGCCAATGAGCCATAAAAGAGAAATTTGTTATGAAAGCAAAGCTGTTACAGTGCTGGTGATGGATCGTTCAATTCTGTGCACCTTTAGACAAGAATAAATGAGCTGCTCTGAGGTACAAATATTTAAAACCTCGCTGAGGAAGAGTCACTGTGAAAAAGATTAAAAGCAATGCATACTGAAAGGTGAAATATTTAACTAGGTATTAAATGCACGGAGAAGCTATCCAAATAGGATGTAAGTGTTATTTTAACTGCAAACTGGATATCAGTTGTAAAATTAGGACTCTGTTAAGAGCAACACTGACCCCAGAACACCTGCTGTTCATTCTATGGGTATGCGAAGCAATGGTATGAGTACCACATCAAACTAGTTTTATAGCATGTGTACAGCAGCCTGGGAAAACCCTTCACTTGGTCAAATATTCTCTTTTTTTCTCTCTCTATATATATATATATATATATATATATATATATATATATAGAGAGAGAGAGAGAGAGAGAGTTCTTAAAACTACAGACTTTCCTTAAGTAAAATATCTTTCTATTTTGCATGCATCTCAGCCACAAATATAGCTCTTTATTTATAATTTAATCTACTGGAAATTAGTTCTCCCTTTGATTATCTGCATCATCCACATCAGTCTCTGTCTCGTTTAAGCATTCTCTTTAGACTAACGTTGGTGGGGAAACAATTGTTCACAATTCATTCACTCACTTCTGTTCCATTGGCTAAATTTATTTTTATTAATGTCTTTTTATTAGGTTATTTAAACATTATAAAACTTGTGTGCTACAAACGTCACGGATGGGCAAGGAGGAGGCGGGAACCGAGTGAACTCACACGTAACGTTTAATAATAGAAAGAACTCAAACATAACAGAAACCACAAATGTAGCACCAACATAAAACACGTGTGCATCTCTCTCTCTCTCTCTCTCTCTCTCTCTCTCTCTCCCTCAGGCGCTTCCAGCCGCTCCTTTATTACTCTCTCCCACTGATTAAACAGCTGGCCCCTCCCTCCCCATCGTCACATTGTATCATCTGTACGGAGTGGGTAAGCACTCTTCTTTGTTTTGATGATGATTTTGATGACATTTAGACAACTAGTATCTGATTACAAACTGAATTGATTAGGTTTATGTCCATTTCACAAAGTCATGTAACTATCCAACAGTTTGATAAAATAGTGACATTCATCCTGTGAGGAAATCATGCTATTGTTTTGGTAAAATATACATATGGTTTCTTAAAGCATGTTCTAGTTTGGTCAATGCTTGATTTTTTAAAAAAAGATTTGGCTATTTTTCTCATACTGATTGAATCAATTTGTCACTTTGCCACATAATTATTAAAAAAAAAACTGCTTTTGAGTGATTAATTAAACAATGATGTGGTAAATTATTTTTTGTTGGCTTCATGTCTTTTAATGGAACAAAAATATTACTAATAATTTTCATTGACAAATGACTCTTTGATTTAAAAGTCCAAGAAGTGTAGTGTGATTTATAATGTGAGGGAGAAAGTGAAAAGTCTTGAGGGGTTTTGTGTGTGTGTGTGTGTGTGTGTGTGTTTTAGAATTCAGAACATCAGTGTTAAGCTGGAGGTCAGACAGAGAGAGCAGCAATATTGTGCGATATAAATGCACAACAATACTTTCAGCATCTCTTCCCTCATTTACATGCGGCTCTTTTATATTTCCCTACACGAGCTGCCAGCTGGGACAGATCAAGGCATTTATCACCCACTGGCCACAGGCGATTGGGTCTTAATCCACCAGTGCATGTGTGCTTGTTGTTGTGGATGCTGTCTGAGGTACTAATGCAATCACTAGCCATGTTGGCACAATAAACATGATGAACCTGCTGCTCCAGTGGTCCTTGCTTTCCTTCTATTATTAAAGGAAACTTCTAACATTGCTCATATGGTCTTACACCACAGTGAACAAAAGGACACCAGTAATTCTCTGTTATTTGGAATCTCTGTGATGGAGAGTGAGAACCACCGGGCTTTATCACTCCAATGTCTGAACTCTGACAAGCAGAGAAAGACACGACAGGTCGGTTTGATTGAAATCTTATAGAAAATAGATAACACTTTACTTTAATGTCCACAAATAAGCATATATTAATACTTAACCAGTGCACACATGATGATGAATTAGTACATGCACACCAGAAAATACTGTATACTTGAACCCATTATTAGCATCTTGTTATCTCAGGTTGACCCAATGAATTTCTGTAACTTTTACATTTTATCTTTGCTTTTCAACACCTTTCCAACAAACTCTACATATTATATTATATGAAAATACTTCTCCACGTTGTAGATTCAGAGTTATTTCTTTTACATCTTAAATGGATAAATGAAAATCCGTATAAATTATGTAATGCTTGTCATAAACAAATAAATAGAAAGTGTATGGCCAAAGAAGTTCACATTAATTATTAAAAGTAAAGACAACATTCTAAGTTCTGTTTATTCTGTATAAAGTGTGTATATTTGGCTTAGAGTATTGCTCCACTAAGAACATCAGTGTCCACTGGGACTTCATTAAGTCTGTGTGTCAGAAGATTCTCTCTCTCTCTCTCCTGTAGGGCTGCAAAATCATTTTATTATGTCCATTTGTTTTATGTCATAAAAAAGAACTTAGTGCCCCAGGACTTCTGCTGTCTCATGTATAATATTTGGCTGTGCAGATGTTTGCCGTGGCATTTTGTAGCCCAATTATCCTTAAATACAAAGTAAATCTAAAATATTTAGTCAGTCTCAAGAGTGTTCAGTTGCCTTAATTAAGCACTGTCTTTTTGAGTGGCAACAAATTAGAGCTGGTGTTTCTCCCTAAAATTAATGTAGTGGAGTCAAAAGACCAATTTGTGAAAACTATTCCATGCTAAATCACAGTTCTGTTGAATTTCTGATTCTCAATTTTTCAGTAGTTCTGGCTGTAAGAGAAATCACAGGTTTATATTAATGCGCTCATTCTAATATGTTACTGTTACACATAGACATGTAAAACAAACCACCTCACATAAAAGATCTTTTTTTAAAAACTGTGTAATTGTAGATATGAAGTTTTCTGTAAGGAGACATTTATTTAACATTTATGGAAGGAGTCTCCAGTATCAGCGCTTTGTAATAGTCAGTGTTAAAGCTGTAACTTTGGACTCCGCGGTTTCTTGATAATATGATAATAAGGTGCTTTTTGTCCCAACTTTACGAGACAGAAAAAAGAGAGACTTGTGAGGGAATGTCTGTTTATATATGCTATAAAGTAAGTGAAGTATAAAATGGTAAAAAGATTAAAAAAAAAAAACACACTTCTGGATGTGTTGTTATAAGAAAATCATCTCTGCTGTGGTAACAGTAACCACACTTCATATCAGGCTACAGCTCACCACTTTGTTGTGGATTATTTTCCTATGATAGTATGTCCTGAAATGTTTTACTCCTAACATAAGGTACTATTTACTGCATTATTAAAATACTGAGCTAGTCTTAACATAGTGCATATATTATTTATTTATATAGTTATTCTCGGTATTCTGTTTTCTTCTCAAGTGCTCTCTAAAAACCCTTCAAATGATCTGAATTGTCAAATGCCAGGAATAATTATCCTTGACATATTCCTTATTGCTAGCATGCCCACTATTGCTTCGTGAACTTCAAACTGCAGTAATGTTCGGCCATTTCCATTCTCTTTTGAACCGTTTTGCTTTGATATGGACTGATCCTCCATTCTGTATTAACTTCTTTCTGCTTCACCATGACAACAGCCATAACTGAATGCTAATCAAATGCTACATGGCGTCACATTTGCTCAGTGGACTAAATCACAGCCATAAATTCAGTCAGCAGTTACCAACTGCATATAGTTAGCACTGATTACCCAAACTATAGAGCTGAACACTGAGGAAGCTATCAAAATCAAAATGAAGGACAGAAGCAAAAAGTCAAACCAGGAATAACCAAGGAAAGCACCACTCAAAATGCATGCTGGAATGGCAAAACCTCACAAAGCTAGCTGCTGAATTAACTGGAATAAATACACATAGATAAATGATGGTTAACAGAACGCAGGTGAGTTCGATGTGCAGGTGAGTGAGAGTGAGCTAATTACTGCACTGGATTGAATTGTGGAATTATGGTGGCTCCTGCATTAGCAGTGAATTTGGGTGTCACAGCTCCATACTGGTGGAAAACAAATACTGCACGAAGAACTCTTTTTAATTTAGCAGTTCTCAAAACCTAGCACTAAATATTAACTTAGGTGATACTTATTATTCACAAAAGTTAGTGAATGCAATGCGATATCCAGCCCACTTTGTCATTTCGGTAGTTTCTTTATATGTGTGAAATGATCAAAGAAAGCTCACAGAGGTTCTGCTGTTCTGCAAGACAAAGAGCTAATGCCTTTTAGTCTGAATGCAGCTGATTGAATTGAGTCCTAATTCTATTTGAAGAAAATGACTAATCACTTCGTCTCTCCAACCTTGAACCTGAGGTGACTCTTAAATCAGTTTACTCTGTATGTCTAAGCTGGTTATAAAGAACATCCTACTGATCCAACATGCATAGCCCTCTCCTCTAAACACAGTCTTTCTCTGGTCTATTTTGACTTTTTGTGTCTTTTCTAGTGATATTGCACAATGGTACAATTTTTTTTAACAACCAGCAAGTAAGCAGACAATTACTATTTTCTATTGCTAGTGTTTTTTTTTTGTTTGTTTGTTTTTTAAATTCAATTGGTAATATTTTTAACATTAAATATTTCTGTAGTGATGATTAACTGAGTTCTGCATTAATTAGTAGCATCTGGTAGTGTTAAATGAAATTAGAGAATGCTCTGAGGCACAAAATAAATAAAGCCCTTCCCTTGAGCCATGCACATTACGGCACAAAGCCTTCCTTAGCACATGTTTTGCCAATGCAGTACAATTTATCAGGCAGCCAATTACTCCCCATAGTATCCTTACTTTTTATGCTAAACCTATTAGGCTGCTCTGTAAGATCCTAACTATTTTCACAAGCATTTCAGTAAAGCCTGTGTGATGTTTTCAGAGGCTATGTTGACATTATTAAAGAATAGATTTCATTTTCCAACTTTTAGCTGCTCAATTTATAACATTTGTTATTACTAGTTTTTTGGGTTTTTTTTTTTTAGCTCTTCTATTCAAAATCGTAACTAGCTGCCAATGGTGATTTTGTATAGTCTCTTCTAAAGAAATCTGACCATGAACATTTAGTGTGAATAAATGCCAACAAATTACTTTCTTTACTTCCTTCACTCACCAAAATATTAGGGAATATTTGTATCTACAAAACATATTCAGAGAAAATAGCATTTTGAGATACTGAGGTCTGGTATCTGACAAGGCCATAATACAGACGCTGGTCTTTGCAGGGTCACAAATGATATTAGAGATGCTGGAGAATTTTGTTTTTCAGTCTAACTTGATCTCACTCTAGCATTTGACACCATATACAGCATACAGTAACTCCATTTTAATTGACAGACTGTGGAAGCAGGTCGAAATACCAAAGGACTACACTGAACTTGGTTTCCTTCTACTTTTCTAGATGCTATTACTATGGGTAATCATGTGTCTGTGTCCACGTGTTATCTAGCCAGTTTCCATTGCAAGGGACTAGTTCATCTAAGACTGTCCATCACATGCCTGCCACTGACTGACTCCTACACTTCATCTTGCAGGTCACCATTTTTGGGCTGAGCTGGACCAGGTTATATGGGCCCCAAGTCACCAGATGCTTCCTGAAGAAAGCACCATCAGGCCTAGCTCCAGTGGTGGGTTCCAGTAACCCTAATCTGGATAGGGTACACTTAGTCTTTGTTGTACGTTTTATGGGGGTAAAAGGCAAAATTTTCTGCACCAAGGTAGTAGGGTGGTGCAGTCAGTAGCATCACTGCCTCACAGCTCTAGTGTCTTTGGGTTGAGTTCAAGTGTTGAGTTTTACACGTTTTCTCTGTGTTCATGTGGGTTTCATCCAGGTTCTCTAGTATCCTGGAATAAATGCTTCAGAATGCTTAACTCCTTTACTGTCTAACACTATAATGTTTACTTGATTTTAAGATTTAATTAAAACGTTGTATGGTCTAATCCCTGAACACCCCTTGGGCATCTATCTAAAATCCGGCATTACACATTTGCTCATAGTTTGATGCAAGATGGTTGGGGTGATTGCTTCAGTTAGAGCTATCTTTATCATTATTCTGTCTGCACCATTAATCATTTCATTACAACACTCCATATCCCACATGGAAGCCATTTTGCCTGCTATCTTTCCTGTTTTACAAATTAGGAACACTGAAAAGGTTACATTGATTTTTGTGGTGCCATTTCCCAGTCTAACAGGATAATCTTAATAAATCAAATCATTTTGTGACACCAGTGACAAGCTGTGCTGGTGAAGGCGGGTATTGGATTTCCAATGTTGTGTCTGCATTGCAGAGTAGATGCTGGGATTAAGAGTAATGAACAGATTACATCAGAAATGTCAGCATGTTGTTTTTCACAAAGATTGTTTAATGACATCACAATCATTTATCTTATTATCCCAGCAAGGTAATCTCAAAATAATAGCAAAGTGACATTTATTTCAGCTTTTATTTACATATATATCAGATTTTCAGTGGGTCAAATGTGAGTCCTGACAGAACTGGTATAACTCTGTCAGGTTTGTGGACCTCTTTCTCAGATACGCTTTTTTAGTTCAGTCCACAAACTATGATATTCAGGTCAGGGCTTTACGGTAGCCATTTCATCTCGCACAACTCTTTAAGCCAATTTGTTACAACTTTGAATGTGTGCTTAAAAGTATCACTGTCCTGCTGGAAGACCCAGTTGCTAAAGAAGGTTTAATTTTCAGGCTTATATTGAGGTGCTTGCTTCAGTATTTCCAGATAATCCTCCTATCTATTTTCTGAAGTGCACCAGTCGTTTTCCCAGCAAAACATGGTTCTGTCTTCCCCATGCTTCACAGTGTTCTTTGGATTAAAAGCCTCATCCTTTTTCCTCCTTACATAGCACTGATCATTATGGCCAAACAGTTCAATTTTTGGTTCATTTGACTGGAGAAAAATCTCCTCCAAAATTTTTGTGATCACCTGCAAACTTCAGTCTGGATTTTTTTTTATGCCTGTCTTGGAATAGGGCCAAGACTGATAATGCAACAGGCTTTCAGGCCAAGGCAATGTAGGAGTCTTTTAATGGTGGATGTACATACTTTGGTACCTGATGCCTCCAACTTCTTCTCCAGTTCCTTTGTTGTTATCTTGGGGTCCGGTTGAACCTTTCAGACAAGGGCTTGTTTCTCCCTTGGACTTAATTTGTGTCTCTTTCCTGAATGATGCAGTGTCAGTGTGATCCCAAGATTTTTACATTTGCATACAAGTGTTTGTACAGATGCTTTTGGTACCATCAGTTGTTTGGAAATTGCTCCTAAGGAGGAACCAGACTTGTGGATACAGCCACAGTTGCACTTCCAGTTAACTCCTAATTATGACAATTTGCCAATCAGAAGCTTCTAAAAGTCAATTTCTGGAGTCTTCCTCACTGTTCAAAGAGACAGTCAAATTGGTGTATTTAACCTTTGACCCACTGGAATTCTGTTATAGTGAAAAAGATCTGAAATAAATCTGTCTCTATTCCATTGTTTTAAAATGACCTCTGGTTGGAACAAAGTAGATGCCGTAATTAACTTTCCAAAAGAAATGTATGCTAATATGAAATGTGTGAAAAAACTTGTATATCTTTAGCCTAGGTGTATGTAAACTTTTAGCCCCAACTGTATATCTGTATATAAGTGTATATCAAGAAATTGCAATTCTTCAAACTATGATCAATACATTAAAAAAAATCTGTCATTATAGATATCCATGCATCTTCAAAAAAAACCTTTGTAGGATTATACACATTTTGCTTGTGGTATCTAGAGTAATCCCATTTTCAGATATGCCTCAGTGATTAAACCATAATAGGTAGAAATGGGTAAAACAGTCAGAAATTGTTTATACATTTTTACTTCTTCACTGTACAAATTAAGGTAGTTTATAACTCATATTACACAGTGAGTGGCTATCAAAAAATCCTAGCCTAATTCCTCAATAACAGACAAACACACAGGAGATCTGGAAGTATTAAAGCAGGAAGTAAACACTAAAAGTATGATCGCAAGCTTTTACTATGAGTTGGGAAAACTGCCTGATTAACCACCCATCTGATGGCTGAGAGGTGGGATAATGCCTAATCACACTGAAATAGAGGCAACCTAGTCCAGCTGAGTTTCATATTCTTCACAGTGGCTGCTGGAGTTGGATGGAATAAGTCCACTCTCAATGCCGCCACTCTCAATGCAGGATATCCTGAGGTAGCAGTATTTCACCTTCATTCCTCGTTCATCTGGCTAAACTGATTCACCATTAGTTCTGTCCCAACCACTCAGCTTTGGGAGTACCTACAATCTCTTCAGAATTTGTGAGGTTGGTGAGTGGAAGGCAATGTTTAACATCACATCTGGACACTATGAATAGTTAGTCATGCCATATGGTCTAGTCAATGCCCCCTGTTTTTTGTGCACTTGGCACGTTTGTCATTTCCTACATCAACAACATCTTTATATGTTCTAACCCCCTCAAAAACACATTAGTCATGTCAGGAAAGTCCTTCAGAAACTCCAAAGGTAGAAACAGGCAGAAGGTTCACAATGAATATATGCCAAGAGCACATAAAAGCATGACATACCAATATAAATACTATAAAATACAAGATTCATGCTATATTGTGATAAAAAACAGTTGAATTTAGTGTTTGTTCTCTCTACATATGACTGATAGTATTGCAATATATATATATATTATTTAAAGTGTTGAAAAACAATGGAAAATGCAATATCTGTGGGTGAAATCAAATCACAACACTTTAGACATTATTTCTGCAGTTATTGCTCAATTTAACAATGAGATACAAAATCAAGCTTCCTCATTTCATACATTTAAGCTGAAGATGGCTGCTTGGACAAAAAACTTGCAAGCTGATCATCAGGGAATGCTAGGGTCAAGCGAGTTAAAGGGTCAAGAGTGTGTGTGTGTGTGTGTGTGTGTGTGTGTATGATCTGTAGAGCGCACAATCCATTACACTCCCACAAACCTTGTTATACTTCCATCACAACTAGTTTGAGCTTTATTGAATCAGTCTTGTTATATATTTCCCATGTATATTATATTTATATAGTCATTTTTTAATTCTCCTTGCCTTACTTGTTTAATCATGAGTAGTATACGGGAAATGAAATAGAGTGCAAGACCAGACATGGGAGTGTAACAGCTAGTTTGTATCATCAGAGTTATTAGCATGGTATCTAACATTTGAGAGATTAGAAATAAAGCTATTTTTATTTAGCCTTATCTTAGGCTAGGGGCAAAGAAACTAATTTACCATCAGTAACTAAAATCAGTGTGATTTCAAGCATTTTCTTCTACGTTTACTTCATACTTTAAGTAATGGAAAAAGTTGGTACATTTCTACTTTTCTGAAGCTGTATGTCAAGTTTTATTGGATAATTAATTAAGATAAGTAGTTGCACTTATACTTGAGTAAAGAATTTTGTTTCTCTTGCTCCTCATCCATCAGACCACAGATAAAATATTAAAAGGAAGATTATACTATAAAGTGTATAATATATTCATGGTTTTGACTATTTTCCTAGAATTCAGCTACATCTGACTGATGTTCCCACACACACACACACTCTACCTGCACAACCAAAAATAGCTTCATTATTAGGAAGGTGACACCATTTCTATTTAAATCCATACTTTGGCAAACAGGGAGGTAGGAAATATTTTAGAACTCTGGCTCTCTTTTTAGTATGCATTGGTTAGGAATATTTCTTATTTACTGGTTAGTGTTCATGTCATTATTTTGGCCTGGTAGCCTTTAAAGCCTTCATGTCCCTTAATGTACTTCAAAACAGTGTATATATATATATATATATATATATATATATATATATATATATATATATATATATATATATCTCAAAAAA
>CM075005.1:3586612-3614148 GCA_037576675.1 Pangasius sanitwongsei | reverse complement strand
ATATTATATTATATTATATTATATTATATTATATTATATTATATTATATTATATTATATTATATTATATTATAAACATCAGCAATCTACATTAGATACACACTGATTCTGTCCCCAGTGACCCTGCATACTTTGCATGCTGTATTTCATTTTCCTTATATGGTCATTGTTTCCTGTTCTTGTTAGCATGTTGCTGTAGTCGTTAATTCATCTGTTGCTTGTTGTCTAGTTATTCAGTCTTTCTCTGCGTGCTGGTGAAACATTTTATGTGTAAAACTCTATCAGCTAGGCTGCTCTTAGTCTCTGTGAGAAAAGCACCTATTTCATTTCCTGAGTTCCAAACACCCCTTGCCACTATAAACTAATAACACACACTGATCCACATGAATAACACACACAGAACCCTGTTAATCCCTGTAAATTAAACGTCACACTGTTCTGTCTGTAGTGGCAGACTGAAGTCTTGGAGATTCCTGTGACAAATTTGTGTATCAGGGGAAATACAAACAGTGTGACATTATTTATGGGCAACATCCTTTCTCCAGCTTATGATGTTAAAAGGTGTATAAGCAAAAGTTAAACAGTTTTTTTTTTCTGATTTCACACTGAACATACTCCAACTTTCTTCACTGCCTTATATAATAGTCACTAGAGAGAAAACGAAGCAATCATGCATTAACGTCCTAAGTGTCTGTGAGACTATGAGACTTGTTTGTTTATAATTATTTTTACATGATAAATATAGAAGATAATGGCACAGTGCTGTTGAACTCTCGATTCTGATTGATCAGAAGGTGTTGATTAATTTCCTATAACAGTAGCTCCAGTAGTGTGGTTGCAAATCCCAGGTTTATATTAATGTGCTGATTCTAATAAATTATCTTTTCTGTAATAACAAGTTACATAAAGACTTATGTGGCAGTCACTCCATGCAAAAGAATATAAAAATATGTATTATTGTTGATATGGTGAAGTTTATTTAGCATTTATGGAAGGAGCTGTCAAAGGATTATTAGTAACCTTACAAGCTGATTTTTTTGTCTTATTAGCTTTAAGAAAAAAAGAGAGAGACTAAGAGAGAGGGAACATCTGATTATAGCTGCTATAAAGTTAGTGATAAACGGAACTAAATTATTTCTCAGACATTCCACAATATTAATATAACTATAAATGGATAAAATGTATGACGTGACATTATTTAATAAATAAAAATTGCAGCTGACATATTGCTGTGGTATGAGAGGAATAGAGCACTTTGAGATGTGCTTTAATATGAAAAGAAAAAAAAAATTGTGTTGCGCTGCATAACACGACCCCATCATTGATTATCTACCTATAACAGCACACCCTGCAATATTTTCTTGCTATTTTTTCTATCTTTCTCCTAAACTTTGACCAGCAAATTCCTAGTATGAGCCTTTCTCCATTCCCTAAATAAACTCATCTGAAACACCATGAAGGTGTAATTTCCTTAAACCTGTTTAGTCAAAGTGCAAAAAAAAAAAGGTCTGCAGCTCTGTTCTTAAAAATGCTGATTTGAAGCATATTGTCAATCATACTTGGGTGTAATTTTCTCCCATGATGCAGTAGGCAGCAGTAGGATTTAGGTCAAAGCAGATAGATGTTATGAACTATGTGCATTTACCTTTCATTGCATTTCCAGTTAACTAGTAGTAAATAAATGCTGTTATTACTTCAGTGCTAGATGTCTGTGCAGGTCTGAGGTGAGCTGTCGTCCTCCATTCCTCCAATTTCTTATAAGGTCCATCCTTCAGCTTTCAGCATCATGGATGTAATTCTCCTGCCCCTGAGCCACACCACAGATCTGTGAGCTACTGATGTAATCACAGTGTGTGAGTGATATGTAAAACTGACTGACCTGCCAGCCTTCCTTAAAATACACCAGTCGGGAAATGGAAAGAGCAGAGCAGACATGTTGATGTCGTTAGCTGTGAGGTCTGTGACGTAAACAGGTAAATAGATTTTATTTGCAGAGTTGAAAATAGTCCTAGTGTTCGATGTTTAGAAGTCAAAGTGAATGGATCGCTTTACTCAGACTGGGATGATGTGGAAGTGCCAGCTGCAACAGACTCAAGACAAATGTTTAAGATGTTTAATCTCGGAGAAAGCAGCAGGTGTTCATCAGCCTCGCTAAGTACAAAAGGGACTGAAGAGTGTGAGCTGCCACAACCACAGACAACACCGAGCATCGGCACACTGTCATCCATCTGCAATCAGAAAAGCTGTGAGGCTCTGCTACGGCGCTAAAGTGGTTTCTGTCTGCATGCTGTTATGAATGATGGTAATTGGTAACCCGTTTCAAAGCCTCGGTTCACAGTGAATCAAGAAACTCCTGCTGAACATCAGACACATCAATGACTTTAAACAAAATGAAGTGAAAATGCATAATGCATGTGCAATACATATTGGTACATTAATTGTCATATTATACCGCATGGAATAAAGAAAGGGGAAAAAATTAAGCACGTATATATTATACATAGTGGAACTAGAAAGAAATCAGCCCCAGCCTCACTTCTTCATACCATTCTGTGTATGGTTCTTATGACTATTGGTGGTGCTGTTGCGCTTGGTTCCACAAAAACCCAAAATAATCCTATTTGTTAACAGCAAATAATCTGATCCAAAATGAATCCTTACACTGATGTCTTTTTGTCAGACAAGGTAGCTTAGCCCTACTAGCTAACATTTACATCAGCCACCCCTAAATTTAGCAGCTCACAGTTCTGGCTATTTTCTCTGAATATTCCAAAGATTCCCCCATGGAAACAGTGAATGCTGCAGAGTAGATGCTGCAATTTGAACTGGTCTGGTCTGCTACAAGTTCACTAGTCCAAAAAATCAAATGCTGAGCATGAGCCAACACAATCAGTGGGGCAGTAATATGCTCCTGATTTATCTCATCACATTCCTTTGATGAAAATTATAGCATCTACTGTGCTCAGAGTGAAAGCTCGCTAGAAAGAAGGGAAAAAGAGATGATTGCAGAACAAGGTTTTTTTTCATTAACACATCAAATGTCGAGTTTGTGTATTCATGTGAAAAATGTCCATATAATGAATCACTTTGTATATACTATCTAAACATACATATACTTACATACATAAAGCTTAACATACTCTATATGGCCAAAAGAGTATGGACCCCTGACCATTACACCCATATATGGTTCTTCCCCAAACTGTTGCCACAAAGTTGGAAGCAATTATATAGGATGTCTTTGTATGATGTAGCATTAAAAACATTTCTCTTCACTGTAACTAAGAGGTCCAAACCTGTTCCAGCATAACATCCTCACCCCTGTGCACAAGGTGAGGTCCATAAAGACATGGTGTGTGAAGGTTGGAGTGGAAGAACTTGAGTGTCCTGCACAGAGCCCTGATCTCAACCCCATTGAACACCTTTGGGATGAACTGGAACACCGACTGAACCCCAGACCTCTTCACCCAACATCAGTGCCTGACTTCACAGCTTCGGTTTGTATATAGTTGTTCAGCATATTGTTCTATCATACTGCCTTTATGTTAGAGTGTCCAGTAAAATTAATAAATGTCTAAAATTGTTGTCAATATTTAAATCCATTTGGGGGGTTGTTAAATAATAACCTGAATGCAATTATGTAGCTAAAGGGTTTTAAACATGATTAAGGGTTAATACCTGGTTGAGAAAGAAAGAATGAATAAAAGAAAGAAAAATCTCACTTACATACTCCAGCAAATCCTTATACAAGACCCATCAGCCATCAAGCCTATTCGGCCCCTCTACAGTGTTGTCCCCTGTCCAGCTACACACCATCTGGTTTCAGGCTGCATGCCACATTACGCCAGGTACAATATGAATAAAGTCCTTCACCACTATTATATTTACAGTATATTCCTAAAAGTATTGTTTTAATCTTTACTATACTATAGTATCAGTACTGTAGTAACCATTTTGAACCAGGAAGTGGAATTTTACGTGGCGAATACAGACAAGCAGGGTGATGCACACAGTGAACAGGAAATATAGACACTATTGGAATGTCGCTTGACTGTATAATAGAAAATAACTCCTGGCCACTGGCTTGCACTGTGTGTCCTGATGAAGGATTATTGTAGCTTTGTCTGTGGTGCTGCTGGACTGATACACTTCTCCCTGCCAGAGTGATATTAGCAGCTGGACTAAACGGAGCTGCTGCTGTTTGTAATTAGCAGCTCATTACACAATCAGAAGTGTTCAGGGAAGGTCACAATGCATCTGGAGACTGGCAGAGTTGGCAACAGATGGGGAAATAAACAACCTCCATATTCAACCTTTCTGAAACTTGCATGAGTTGTATTATAAAGCATCTGTTTACTGATTACTCATTTTCAATTTCTCTCAAGGCTGCAAACACCAGGTTCTCCCAGGTTGATTTCTCTTGACAATACTGAGTGAAACAAGTAATTGATAACATATCAAGACGTAATGGTTTCAACATCGTCCTCCTCTATGGAGCAAATTTCATCTGAACATCCATCATGGCTGCTTTCAAAGTCCCTTTCTCTCTACTTTGTTTCTCTGGGGCACAGTTTACTCTAAATATAGACCCTATTTTGGTACATCTTTTAGCACAGCTAAATGGTGTTTGATTCTGCAGAACAAAAAATAAACTGTTGAGGATGTGGAAATTTTGTTGTCATCACATAGTCTTTAAGGCCACGCTTAAAAAAACATTTGATATGATGACTGTGATGTTTTTTCATCCAAATGATTGAACATCATGATCACATGAAATTGTGGGGAATGCCATTAGAAGGCATCTCTTTAAATCAGTCCTGATAGGAGTCATCAGCTGGTAAACTGCTGAGATTTACCACATGATGTTTGAGGATGTACCATTATCACACATTGTAGTTGTGTTTGTTTTGGTTTCTGCTCAAGCCCTGTCTATGCCCTGTCCTGTCATTGGTTTGTTGCCTGATTGTGTTCACTTGCTTTTGTTTCATAAAGTCCAAGTCTTGTTTTTCCATGTTTCTAAGATCTGACTTTTCCTATTTTAGATCCTTGTCTGTTTCCATCATTTCCAAATATGGTTTATCCATGTTTAATTTTGCCTGCCTGTATTTTGACATCTGCTATAGATTTGGATGATGGTTCTTTGGATTTTCCCCAA
The DNA here is from genome assembly GCA_037576675.1 of Pangasius sanitwongsei. NCBI lineage: Eukaryota > Metazoa > Chordata > Actinopteri > Siluriformes > Pangasiidae > Pangasius > Pangasius sanitwongsei. The sequence continues at coordinate 3,608,994 of CM075005.1, read as the reverse complement.
TAAAGCAAGCAATACAAAATTTTGCACGTTTATGCACCTCTTATGAATAAACATTGTCCTTTTGTAAATGTATTGTGGCAAGAAAGAGATTCATTGTTAAAACAATACACTCTTTCATTGGCAAATGCACAGATGGCTAGCCACAAACAGAATTAGCCAGGGAAACCCAGCGGGAGGTAACAAAGCCCAACAGATTTCCACTGGATGGCAAACAAGCAAAAAGCAACATGCTGATATAACACCTTCTGACACTTTTTTATAACAGCACTTGTGCTAATGAAAGAGGGATGTTATACACCAAAATAACATGCAGTTGTGTACATGCTAACAGTATATTTGACTCCCTCACAAAACAGTTTGTCAGAAATGTATAAAAGTATTACTGATGACTCATACCTCCATTATCTGAATCTTAACAAACAGGATATCAATAGCTGGTTAGTGCTAGTGAGCAGATTTCTACTGACCTTCTCCCACACCAGACCTCTAACACTTGCTCTTCACACAAACACATTAAACATCTCTGAGTTGGTGCACGAGCCTCTACTTAGAGGTTGTCTATCAGCTAAAGGAGTCAGTGCTCCAGTAATGATGGAAATAATGAAGTCATTGCTGCAGTAATGATTGATTAATGACTTAAGCTTTTTAAAGCAAATCAACTGCTGATTTCCATAATATGACTCATGATGCTGCTGAAATTTTTATAGCCCCCCTGCTGGTCAAGAAAATGGACTAACATAGAGCAGAAAGCCTTGTGTTGAGAAGTAGATTATCTTGACTTAAGTGAGTGTCCTTGAAACTTTTTAAAGAACATTTCAAGCAGTTAACAGACCTTTTCCCACATTGTCCATTAGCAATCAATCAATGTGCAGCACGTTGAATTATAATGGTTTTAGAGATAGATGAATTTGACCATGGATTCATGATGAATGCAGGATGCTAATAATTCAAATGACCTCAGTAAGCAGCAGCTGAATGAATTGCTATATTACAATCTGCTGCTTGCAAAAAGTTAGTCCTCCATCCAAACATGCTAACCTCCAATGGTTTATTGTCACTTGACTAACTCAGTATATTTTGACAGTGATCTGGTTTGTGCTGCAAGGCCTATTATGCTATCTATTACAAAAGTGGAACATACACATTAAAGAGGTCTTTTGCTACAGGTTGTAACTCTTAAAATCCAAATACTAATTTTAGTTGCTAAATTGGTCCTGTATAAATCAATATAACTAGAATGTGAGCATTCTGGATTGACAGACTAATGCAATGTCTCTAAACCCCAGTCTGAGAAGACCACAACACTGCATAGTTTAACCCTTACCCTACTCTACTACACCTGACACACATCATCATCTATCTCTTGTTATCTATTATATATTTGCAAACAACTAAAATCAACTGTATTTGAGCAACAACTATCTAAGACAGCATGATGAGAACCTCACTCTATCTGACAGGAACAGCATAAAACTGTTAAAGACAGAAGCTCTCATCATCACTGTAATCATCATAATTGTTGTCATCGTCATCAATGCCATCATATTCGTCATTTTCATCATCGTCGTCATCATCATCGTCGTCATCATCATCATACAACACACAAACACACACACAAACACACTCTAAAATAGATGTACATGGACACATACACTATATGGCCAAAAGGATGTGGACACCTGACTATCACACCCATTTGTGACCATTTCAAAACCATGGGTATTAACACAGCACTGGTGCCCCTTTGCTGCTATAATAACTGGGAAGCCTCTGGGAAGGCTTTCCATTATTTTTTGCAACGTGGCTGTGGGAATTTGCCCATTCAGCCACAAGAGCATTAGTGAGGTCTGGCACTGATGTCAACTATGAAAAAGCCTGGTGTGCAGTCAGCTTTACAATTCATCCCAAAGGTGCTTAGTGAGGTTGAGGTCACTCAGTGGCCACTCGAGTTCGTCCACACCAAACTTGGCAAACCATTTCTTTACGGCGCTCGCTTTGTACACGGGGCATTGTCATGCTGGAACAGGTTTGGGCCTCTTAGTTGCAGTGATGGGAAATCTTAATGCTACAGCATACAAAGACATTCTACACAATTGTGTGCTTCCAACTATTTGGCAACAGTTTGGAGAAGACCCACATATGAGTGTGGTGGTCAGGTGTCCATGTACTTTTGAGAATGTGTGATCTATAGTGTGTGTGTGTGTGTGTGTGTGTGTGTGTGTGTGTGTTTGTGTGTGTGTGTGCTTGCAGGATGGAGAAACTGTGTTAGTGTTATAGTACCAATAACAGCCAGTCTTTTTGCACCTTCCCAGAATTCAGTTGGAAAGTCAGGTGCTTATGCCTACTGACAGCATTTCTGAGACCAGCCAATGACAGAATTTGATTATACTTAGGGGAGCTGAAGTGCCAAACGGTCCATCACTTTTGCACACTCCAATCAATCCCATGCCGAGTTAGTCTGAGAGCTTCTGGCCTTTGCCCCCTTCCCAAGAAGCCTTGCAGAGACAGCAGAACAACCAAGAACATCTTGAACTGGCACACAGCTTACATTGACACTTTACAACCTTAGACTCAAAGCCAACAAATCCACCAAACTGTCATTTCCACATTTATCCACAGACACGATAAACATGCAAAAACAAACGGATGTGACTTCTGACAATATCAGTGCCATATAATTTTCAGCAACAAAATCAAAATACATATACATTTTCATACAAATCAACTAAATAAGTTTACTGTATGATATTATCACTGCCTGCCAATAAAATAATTCACTATAAATTTTACTTTATTTAATACTGAACTGGCATAAATGGATATCATTTGAATACTCATGTGGAACTATGGAAGAATTTTAAAATGAGACACTATTTTCAACTTATAAATATGAGCAAAACTGATTATATGAAGACAAGCCAGCATGATATCCAGTGTAGTTTGCTTTAAGCAAATGGTAAAAGTTAAGAATACAAATGTTGCTTGGGTGATCAATAAAGAAATAGAGACAGAACCATTTATTCCAAAGGCCAGGCTTATTAGGGAAAACTCTGGATATTTTATTCCAAGCCATTACTCTGCCAAATAATGACTGAAATGCTTTCCTTAAGCTTACAAACATTTTTAAACAAATTTTATTGTTTAAATGGCCTTTGCAATCATGATTTCAGCAGTGCAAGGTAATAATTATGCTGCATTTAATTGTGTACCACTCAAAATATCTTGGCAAGAAAATCACCAAATTTTCTTCTACTAATATCAAAACTCACATGGCAAAAAAAAAAAAAACTCTCTTGAAAAGTGATCACCTTCAATCACCTTGCAATCACCTTCCTGAAGGTAGAGTAGGACTGAACCTGAGGAGCTGACCTTTCATTATTGATGGAACAGTAACTCTCTGACCCTCAGCTAAATGAGTTATGAGTGGATTTGTTCTTGCCAGGAAATCCATGACTGGAAAAGGTAGAATAGGCAGTAAATGTTGCAGTGTGGTTATTCTTCTCAGAACAATTACTGATCAATCCATCAAAGGACCAATTTATTGGGAGAGGGAGTAATTCTAAAAACTAATTGCTCACAGGTAAAAGTCATCTATCTCTCTATCTGCATTCACACCTGGATTTGGACAGTTTATCCCATTCTTCATGGCAGATCCTCTCAAGCTCGGTCAGGTTGGATAGTGAGCGTCTGTGAGCTGCCATCTTCAGGTCTCTCCAAAGATGTTCAATAGGGTTGAAGTCTGGGCTTTGAATGGGCCATGCAAGGACATTCAAAGACTTGCTACAAAGTACTCCAGTGTTGTTTTGGCTGTATGCTTAGGGTCATTGTCATGCTGAAAGGTGAATTGTCACCCCAGTCTGAGTTTGTGTGCGCTCTGGTGGAGGTTTTCTTCATATTCATCTGTCCATCAGTTATTACCAGTCTCCGTGTCCCTGCCACTAATTAATTCGTGAAATGTCTACATGTGTTCACTTCATCATTATGGGCGATTAAGTGTAGATTGATGAGTAAAAATGGGTAAGAATCTACTGAAACTCAAATCCACAACACAATGAAATGTGCAACATGTAAAGAACATGTAAAAATACTTTCTAAATCCAATGAAAATGTATAATCAGTTGCTGCTTGTTTGTGGATCTTTCTGCCTTCAGTTTTGTCTTCAGTAAGTGAAAAGCATGCTCAATCGGGCTGAGGTCATCAGACATTTAAGAGCATTTAATTTATTTGCCTTAAGAAGCTCCTGAGTTGCTTTTGCGGTATGTTTTGGGTCATTATCCATCTGTAATGTGAAGCACAGCCCTATCAGTTTTGCAGCATTTCACTGAATCTGAGCAGAAAGTATAGCTCTATATGTTTCAGAACTCATCCTGCTACTTCTATCAGCAATCACTTCCTCAATAAACACCAGTGACCCAGTTCCTTTGGCAGCCATACATGCCCATGCCATAACACTTCCTCCACCATGTATGACAGATGATGTGGTATGCTTTGGATCATGAGCCCTACTTTCCTTCTCCATACTCTTACCATCATTCTGGTACAAGTTAAAGTTAATCGGAACTGGTCAGGCTTTTTAGCAAAGGTTTTTTTTTTTTTTAGCAAAGTCTAATCTGTCCTTTCTGTTCTTGAGTGTTACCAGTGGTTTGCATCTTGAGGTAAGCCATCTATATTTACATTCATGAAGGTGTCTCTTGATTGTAAACTTTGGCAATGATACACCTACCCCCTCCAGAGTATTCTTGACTTGGCTAGATGTTGTGAAGGGGTTTTTCTTCACCAAGGAAAGAATTCTGCATTCATCCACTTTAGTTGTCTTCCGTTGTATTCCAGGCCTTTTTAGTGTTGCTGAGTTTGCTAGTGCATTCCTTCTTTTTAAGAATGTACCGAATTGTTGATTTGGCCAATTCTAAAGTTTCTGATAGGTGGACTCTGATAGGTCTGTTCTGTTTTTTCAGCCTAATGATGGCCTCCTTCACTTGCATCGACACCTCTTTGGACCACATATTGAGAGTTCCCATGAACAGCTACCAAATGCAAATTCAACACTTGGAATCAATCTCCTTAACTGTCAAGAAATAATGAGGTAACAGGCCACACCTGGCCATGAGACTGCTTATCAGTCAAGTGTCCCATTACTTTTGAGCATGTGAAAATGGAGGGACTCCAATTGCTGTAATTCCTAAACGGTTAATGCAATATTTTTGTTAAAACCCATTGAATTAAAGCTTAAAGTTTACACTTCATTCACATCTTGATTGCTTCATTTCAAATAGATTATGGTGGTGTACAGAGGCAAAATGACCAAAATTGTGTCACTGTCCAAATACATATGGACCTGACTGTATGTTTGTGTGTGTGTAAATGGTTTTTCTAAAATACTTGAACTCTTTTTACTGCACTGTAGAGAACGATGCAGCTGGAGGCAAATGAATCACATGTTTTTGTGCAGAAAAATAGGGTTTCAACCTGAACAAAGTCAGGAGATGTGACCAAAATATCATAGGTCACAGAGCCGCTGTGGATGTACCAGGCCAGTGTGAGAGCAGCATTACAATGTGTGCTGCAATATCAGAGTATGAGCTGATTATCAGCATCCCCATCATTGAGCCCTACAACAAACAACATCTCCTAGCATTCTTAGATGCACTTTGCACTGAAAATGACAGGCTGCTGGACAGAAATGACTTACAAAAATATGTAGTAGTCTGTAGTAGTCAGCTTTTACTATACAAACCTAATCAGGACATGGTTTGTCATGCACCTACAACTTTTGTTTAGGATTAGGGACGCATGGATTCCTCCCACTCTACTCCCCTTTTCTCAACACCATAGAATTTTTCTCTGCCTGAGATGAAAAGTTTATATCCTAGACCATATGGCAACATGTCACTGTTGGAAGCAATGGATGATGAGGCATGTACAGGGTGGATGCAAAATCATTTTTTTCCACTTTGTATAGCCAGACAGAACATTAGATGTTATAGAATATTGCTGTGGAAAGCCTTCTTGCTTCTACATCTATACACCTTCAGTGTCAGTGTGTAGGAAGAGTGTCTTATGTAAATGTCTTATTTCTATATCCATATTGTTAATTTCCATATCCTTATCTGTAGAGGATGCAAACAACACTCCCACATTGCATTTTTTATTTATTTATTTTTTTTGGCCTTTGACTGAAAAGTGAAATATTGTCAAACTCTAAGTAAATAATACAGATGAACATAAGGGATTATAAGGACTATACAAATGTATCAAGCATAGGTTCTAATTGTTAATGGTAAGACATAAATTTGTATGTGACTATGAAAACATTTTGCTCCACTGAACTAGAACTAAAATAAATTTGTTACTTTTAATGACATGAAACAGCCTTCAGCTGGAATTGCATCCTGCCTCATGTGTAGTGGTTAAACTGCTGTCATCTACAGCCACCCAGAAAGCAATGTGTTGATCAAATGAGAGCAGATTGCTACAAATCCATTATTCAAATCCCCTGGTTTTATATTCTTATGTCTATATTTAGTGGGGAGTCAAATAAATGGAAGGCTTAATGTGGTGCCTGCTAGCATAAGACACAAGGATACTGGATACACTCGGGAGGGAAAACTATTATATCACACTGTCTAATCTCACAGATCAATCTGTTTAGTACACTGATTTATGACTCCATTATACTCCAAATACTGTAAAGCCATAAACTATTCTGGAACATTCTTCATTAATAAAGATTATTGATGGGTTTAGTCTGCTAAGATGGCACTCTGGCCTCAGAATATGTTTTGTTTCCATATTAACATTGCAATGTTTCTTAAACCCAAATTTAAATAAAAGAAAATAAAATAAAAAAAATACAGAACTACAGAATACAGATATATAGTATCACTTTTGGGTTTTTACTTAAGGCAGTTGAAATACTGTAATTGTTGAAATGGACATGATGAGTTGGACAATCAGAAAACATGACAATAGTCCTAAATCAAAACTGTAATTCTCTGGTTTTGTAAGCAGCAGTGACATATCTGTCAGTCAGGAGTAAAGACTAAGATGGTAATATCATTGTTTTGACAAGGATGCTGGGCTCGGTGTGAAACCAGGTTTTAATAAGGCATTGTTGGTGAAAGTCTATTCAACAAGCTTTTCATTACCCGTTTATCTCCTTAACTGTAGGCAGTGCATCTATAATTTACTCATGCAAAAGAGATCTTAACACCATTAAGCATATAATAAAATTTAAATGGATCAATAAAGCACCTTTAGCCTGAAATCTACACTTAAGCCTGACAGAGAATCCAAAATAACATCCTGTCCAAAAAGACAGCCATGAAGACTGAAGTGGTCATTTTTATTTAATAATAAATGGCGATACAGTATCTCGTGCTGTGATAACAAGCTTTTATACTGCTGTAAAAAGGGATGGTACAAAAGAAAACAAATAAGGTAAATGTGAATGAAGGAGTAAACGGAACAAATGTGTGTGTATTCCAGATGCTGAGGTGTAGTGGGCTTAACAACATGCATCTCGTCTCTCCTGATGCTCTTGTTGTAGTGACAGTTTCTCCTCCTCAAGCCGTCTGTCGAGCTGTAAACATGTCCATCACCCAGCTGAGTGCAAATCCCTGAAAGTAGAAACACTGTAGAGACACATCCAGCAGCATCCAGCAGCACTTTCTTAACCCTTTGTTCTTAGCTATAGATGTCCCATTAATTCAGACACCCTGAATAATTTTACTCTTTATAGTAATCCATACAGTAAAACTGTATACTACAGAACTACTGAATTCTCCATTCTGATTGGTCAGAAGGCCTTGATTAATTTTCTTACAGTGGCCCTAAAGTGCAAAACACTTTAACAAATCAAAAACACAACAGCAAAATCAAAACCACAACGGCAAAACCAAAAAAACACAACAGCAAAATCAAAAACACAACAGCAAAACCCCAAAAAAACAACAGCAAAACCCAAAACACAACAGCAAATCAAAAACAAAGCAGCAAATCAAAAACACAACACCATTAACTCAAAACGGAAAGGGTAGGTCCTTATTGAACATCACATGCTCGTTTCTGAATGGACACGTTGTATGACTATCAACATATCTTATTTATATTTGAATATTTCTTCTTTTCGGATAATACTTTCAGATTCAGATGATTCTACTCCAAGTACTTCTAGCTATGTTCCAGTTCAGAGCAGCAATTGCAGGTGTGTTTTCGTTACAGGCATATGAGTTTGTGACAATGAAAAGGATATGCATTGAGAGGCCAACTTATTTGTTCCACCTGCCTTGGCAATTTATTTCTAAATAAATAACCGATTAAATAAGTGCACTTTGTAGGCTTACAAATACAGTCTGGCCGATCTGTAGCTGCACAGTTTCAGCCTCCACTCTACCCCATTCATCACTGATTTTTTTTTCCAGGCCAAAGGTCCACCACAGACCAAATACTACCCTATCAGTGCCACTTCTGTGCTGAGATTAGTCCACCGCCCAAATAATATCTAGTCAGCAGCAGCACTGTGGTGGTTTCTCTCCACTAATGGGTGGGGTAGAGGGCAGATGATATATTGTGCAGCAACAGATGGGCTACAGTGTGTAAATGCAAACCTACAAAGTGTACCTCTGTACTAGGTATATGCAATAAACTGGTGTGTGTGTGTGTGTGTGTGTGTTGCAGCAAATACACAAACTTGTATGCACCAAATATTGTTGATGAGAACGATGAAGATTCCAGATTCCAACAAAGCTCTCAATTATCCAGACAGAACAGAGTAAGTATTATGTCAAGGATTTTGTTGCAAAATTTACTTATGAAGACTTTGGGGTCTTAACTATGGTCAAGTTAAAGTACGGTGCATGGAGCAGTTCAGAAAGATGATGATGCTGATGTTGTAGTTAATATAAGATGAGTCCTTTTTTTTTTTTTTTTTACTTTTCTTAAAGACCCAGAAGGTATTTAGCTTAAATTTCACTAGAGAAAGTAATATATTTCTACAATGTCATACACTGATGGAACAGTTTATTAGCCCATCAATTCTGTAGCATCTAAATGCATTTTTTATATTTATGTTGCAGAGAGGAAACTCTCTCTGCAACATAAATATAAAAAATGCATTTGGCACTCATAAACGTGTCAGCAGATTCAATATAAATAGATCAAATGTCTAGGATGGAGCAGTCAGAGGATTCAAGCATAGCTCATACAGAATTTCTTACACTTCTGATGAATCATCTGAGGGATTGTGCTATTTTTGATGGGCCGTCACAAAGTCGGTACCTGGTGTACAATTCTACAGGTACTTATTTTCATAATTACTACGGTTTGCACTATCTTGAGGTCATAACTGAGATATTGTCTATATCAGTTCTTACTTTATATTGAGAAAAAGTCATCACCATAGACATGTGACATGTTCTAAAAAGGTTTGTTTTGTATTTTATAAAAACTCTCAGGGAACATGAGTATTTCTTGGGAGGGATGATGATTGCTGTGTCAGTAGTACATGGAGGACCAGGGCCCTATTTCCTTTCAAAGGACCTTGTAAATCACACTGTAGGCCAGCCTTGTTTCAGTGCGACTGTTGAGGATATTACAGATGAAGAGATAGGAAAAGTTCTAGGTGAGGTGAGAAGGGAAAAGATGCCACTACACTGATTAGGGAAAGAAAAAAAAACAGGCATTTTTACCCAGATCATAAATGTGGCTGATTGGAAAGTGATTGTTTTCGTTGCTATGTATTTTTATTTTAGTTTAAGAATGCAGCTTCTTTACAAGATTTGCAAGAAGAGTACCATGTTCAAAATGGCTGGGTGTTTGCAACATTTCAAGACTAATGAGGACAAACATAGAATTTTGGAAGAGTACCTTCAATGGTACATCATCTACAGTAACCATTGTGTTATTGAAGTAGCATGGAGTATATTCAGTAGCTTGTACTCAGCATTTTACGCCAGTGAGCAACTGGACTAGTGATGTGGAATTCTGATAGAATCAGGTGGAGAAACTCAGCCATGTCATTCTCTTTAAAAACACACTGGAGAAAACTAGCACCGTATGCAGGCCTTCTGTTGTTTTGATTAATGAGAGCTCCTGCTGCTTTGAAAATCGATGCCTCTCTTCAGCCTTACAGTCACGTCCAAGGTTATTGTTCTCTTTCTGAATAACTACATTACAAAGCAGTATTCAATATCATGGATTTTGCTGGTGATCCATTCTGCTCTGTTCTAGACATGTGTGAGATTGGTTTTTCATCATTGTGAAACTCATGATAGAAACATAAGAGGTTGAATTTTCACACAGTAATGAATAATAATCATACTGAAGCACTGTAATGTCATCCATTTGTTTTCTGAGAATCCATGAATATTTCTCTTCATACATCATAGTGTGCAATTCAATGCCTTTTTGTCCAATTTGTTTCCTATATTGGTATTTCTGAATACAAATACAATATTTGGTGGAGGAAAAATAATAATCTCTGAATAGTTGTTCCCTCCAAATGTTTGTTCGTTTGTTCGTTCGTTCGTTCGTCCATTTGTTTTTATATGGAATATTCCATGATTTTTTTTTTACAGAACATGTACCAAAGCCACAGCACAAGATCAATTCAATGAAACCCAAACGTAATCTAGTTTCTCCACGCCACAATAACCAGATTCTTTGTGCCATCTGTGCACTGTAGCACAGATAACAACTGATCATCATGTGGATTTAGACATAATAATGTCAGTTATAAACCAAATGTTACGATTTACAAACAGATTAAGCAAACCTCTTATTTTCAGACAGATATGAAGCCTAGTGCTTCATATCATGTAAGGAGTTTTTGGAGAGATCACTTTTCAACAAGTAAATCAGTGCTGTTGCCAAGGGTAGTTTTTTCCATCTATGATCTGTCACTAAAGTTAAACATTTTCTTTCTAGCAAAGACTGAAAATAGTGATTCACTCACTAATTTAATCACAGTTAGATTATTGTAACTCATTGTACAATGTACATGGTCTCCCTCAAACTGTGTTATCCCACCTACAGCTGGCTCAAAATGTGGCAGCTCAGCTTTTAACAGGGTCAAGAAAAAGGGATCACGTTTCCCCAGTATTAGAGTCTCTACATTGGCTTCCAGTGAAATTCAGGGTTGATTTTAAAATTCTGGTTTATGTTTGCAAGGCACTTTCTGGTCTCGTGCCCCAATATATCAGTGATCATCTTCTTCCTTACTTATTCCACATTATTACAGTTTTTGATAATTGCTTACACGATTTCTGAAACTGTGGCGCCTTCTCTCTACACACAAAACCCCAAAACATACCCAACATGCAAAACGTCACACTTATCTAGCAAAAGCAAACACTTCATTCAAAGCTATTTTACAAATGTAAAATACCACTATGTTGTGTCTTTTGCATATTCAGTGTGCAGTGGAGTGCACAGCAGTTTGTCATAGCAGGTACATGTACGTACACAAATACTGTATAAACAGTATGTATGCATATTCAGAATATATTTACTCTATAAACAGAAATGTAAAGCGGAGGAATTTATTTCTATTTCAAAACATTGTATTTTCATTGTATTCGACTTCAAGATGAACAGTAATAGACAAAACAAATACATTTGAAGATACTGTAAACAAATAGGCTTGTTACTGTAAAGAAAAAACAAATTAGGGTGCATCCTGTCTCCTATTTGGGTGTGGCCACATCACCTCATCGACATCACAAGCGATGTTCTCTCTAGCTAAACAGCAGGGGATTTAGCGTCTGGAGTGGTGTATCCAGCCCTGGCATGCCCCTCGTCTATGTCACCACAGGCTTCCTTCATCGTCTGGAGAAGGGGTATGTGTTGGTGGGGTTGGAGATTATATACCTTCCAACACCGTGATGCAAAGAACTCTTCTATTGGGTTTAGAAATGGAGAATATGATGGCAGGTTGAGCATCAAAATTTACGGATGGTCAATGAACCAATTGCGGACTAGAGCAGTCCGGTGGAAACTTACGTTGTCCCAGATGACAACAAACTTGGACTGCTCTGGTCATTGGGAATGAGGATATTATGCAGGGTATCAAGAAAGGTGATAATGTGGGCAGTATTGTAAGGACCAAGAGTGGCATGATGATGACGGACGCCATTCTGACTAATGGCTGCACACATTGTGATGGCGCAGTGTCCTATGAGGTTTCTTCCCCTGCGTCTTGTTTTGGCTAGTTTAAAGCCAACTTCATCCACATAGACAACATCATGATGCTCTGCAGCAGCATCTAGTTCCATAACTCTCTGAAACAGACAACACAAAACATTATTGTGTGACAGTATGAATACACATAGCGCAGTCAATATGTAGCAAAATACACTGGAATATAGTACCAATGACAAGCCAGTGTAGCTTACTTGTACATATTCCTAGCGCAATTGTTTCACTCTCAGAATTTCGCTCAAATGGTACTCTGTAGAGCTGATTCATACGAATCTGATGGCATTTCAGGAGATGGATAAGTGTGGATAAACTCACCCTATTTATGTTACTGAATGTTGTGTTGTCAGTGATGATGTGGTGTTGTAGTTGTCGTAAACGTATGCAGGTTTATAAGAATGTGCTCATTTTTAATACATTATCCTTTCTATAGCAAAATATAACATATGGGGACATGTATGGCAGATACTCTCCATAATGTAAGATTAATAATAAATAATTATAAATATCATTAATAATGAATCATATTATTTATAATATGATTCATTATTAATCATATTATTTATAATAAACATAAATAATTAATAAATAGGTTATTGAAGCTTTTGTCTTATTTGTCTTATAAGTAGATATTTATTTAACATTTATGGAAGGAGTGTCAGTAACATGACAAGTTGCTTTAATTTCTTTTTTTTTTTTTTTGACAGCATGAGCTGCAATGAATGCAATATTGTTGATTTGAGATATGATGAGATATCCTCCATGTTCATTGCATTGCCAGATTTTCAGTCAGAAATGACAAAAATGTCCAAACAGGAACCAGTTTATGTAATTAAAAAAATAAACATTGGTACATAGTCTAAATGAATAACATTGATGTGGAAACTCTGGTTTGGATCAGTAACAGATGTATGGAAGGAAACTGCTACAGGCTCGTCTATGCTTCACTGCTTCTCTGCTAATGTGCCTCTATCTTTAATACTAAAAGATGATAGAATTAAACTGAATTGTTAACAGAGTCCCACACTTGAAGCAGCTGGAGCATCAGGTCCGAGCCAGAGAGTTTTCAGCCACATAGCTTGCATGCGCACACTGTCATTGACAACATGGTGTTCCACAAGCTCATTATAAAACTGTGTGTAAATATCTTTTGTATGTAATTATAAGTTAATTACAAGCTACACAAAGAATAGTAACACAGCATGATGAGCAGCAACTACAAGAAAAAAATTACACGTGTTTTTTCAACATTAGCCTACACAGAAAGCATTACACGTGGGTTTTTTATTGTTAATTCATGTTAGTCACTAATTTTGTTTAGAGAAACTCATTTTGTTTCTTAACAAACCAACTACATAATTTGAAATGAAACCTAAACCTCATTTATTTACTCATTACACACTGATACTCATTCAAATATTACAACTTTGTTGCAGTTTCAGCAATGGTGTGTGCATAGCAGATTCGACAGCTAGTGTTTATATCATTTATAAACAGAAAATATGAGGCTTATGTTTTATGCTGGTTTGCTGTGTCACATATCCAAAAACATGACAAAAGCATGACAAATCTAGCTAGCCTAGCTAGTAAGCTTGCAATTAAAATATCTTCATATCTTCATTAGGCAAGCTGTTTGTTAAAATGAATAAAGTACTGCCACAAGACCTGGTTATCTTCACTGACTAATGGAAATCTTCCACAAACCTCACAAAGCTTCCCATCCAACAGCCAGGTCAAACAAAGGCAATAGTTGGCAGACTTGTCATGCTGAGGTCCTTCATTAATATTAACAGACATGTGTAATTAGTATTGGCTGTATGAGCTACAAAAAATGCCATAAATAACTGGAGCACACTAAGGAAAGAAGAACTTGTCTTCTCATTGCCCAGACAAACATCTTTGTCCTTTATTTATTGTAGTCTTTTCTTGTTTTTTTTAATTTAATGGGATAAAATGGAGAAGATTAAACTACAACATCTCTGATTTAGCACCCAAATGTCAATTTAATCACTTTCTGTAGTGGATGTTTTTTTTCTTTTCTTTCTTCTGTGTGATCTTGTAAAATGGCTGGAAAAAATGCATGAAGTGTTGCAGAGTGTAGTCCTCAAGCCAAAGCTGTTAGAAATGAGAGCAGGCAAGCAGCCAAGCAGCAACTCAGGCAGAGATACGGCCTAACACTAAGTAACTACACCCACACACTCACACACCCGTATATACACACTAATCTATCAACTTACTTGCTTTCCTCACACCTACTCTTTCTTTCCGGATGAGTTTTAGCACAATATTATAGTGAGTCTTTTCATATATAAAGTATACTGCAAGAAAGCCTACTCACTGACACAACAAGCACTGTTCTCAAATGTTGGTACTTTTTGGTTTGGTTGGTTGGTTGGTTGGTTGGTTTGGTTTTTACTTTGGCGTGTCCAAATAAAATAGTGGTAACTGAGGTAATGCCCCCATATTGATTACTAATAGAATGACTGATCGCTTTTAGAGGTGGAGTTGATGTAACACCTTACAAACACTCTGCTGGGCTCTAATTAATCCTGATAACGCCTTAAAGCGACTTGCTAGTATGATAATAACATAGACCTTAACAAGCCTTTTTTTTTAGCTTTATCCACTGAAGCCTTTTCATTAACACATATGTAGTAAATTATAAAGAATAACAGAATAAAATAGGAATAAACACATTAGAGAACCACAAACAAGCCCAGAAGCACTGTCAAACAGGAAGGTAAAAACTTTGCTAGATCTTACTTCTTTCTTGATATTGAGAGCTCCACTTTCGCTGATCAGTGAAATACGAACTCCTAACTGTGTTAAACACTGCACTCGTATTGTACGTTCTACACTTCCCATTATGTTCGAAGCAAATTTATGCCTCCATCTGCAAACAGGTTTCCAATTAAGGTAAAAGATTGAGTGTTGACAATTAGAAAGCACTTTCTAATTACTGTCAAGAACATTTCAGAGATCATTGATTCACTGCTGTAACTGAGCTTTCAGACTGACATATTATATGCTCACTGAGGAAATGAGAACATTGTGTTTACGCTAAATTTAATCATAGAAAAGTGTGAATTTAAAAGCAGTGTACAACACTATTTGCAATTCTAATTAACTCCCCCATTCTCCCGTATTCTAGAGTTATGAGTAAGGGAGTTTAAGACATGCTCTCAATCAAACTCAATTCAGTGATGAGATGGAGGATAAACAAAGAGTGACATGACTACATCAGAGAAAGAACACCAACGGGCCCTAACAACTTAGCAATTAAATGCAGAGGGAAGAGTTTGGCACTAAATCATCATTAAAAAGTGTTAAAAGTGACAGACATGTCTCATGTAGTGCTAAATATTCAGATAACACACTAAGGTCCTCCAGATGTTTCCGCAGCATTATTACTTCCTATTAATACAAGAATCATTTAAAACTTTTTAGATATTATGGTCACATCTTATGATCACCATGACATACTTAATTAAAATTACTCTACACTGGTTTAATAGCAACAAAATTCCAACATTAGTACAGGGCAATCACAGAAATAAAGGAATAAAACACACAAACTGATCTTGTTTTGACATGTAAAATGATTTAAAACAGCAAATCACTGGATCCTTCAATGCACTTGCATTTTCTACCAGAGCATCTACACAGTTTCTGAGCAAAGCTCTTCTTTTTCTTATTTATGTTAGTTATGCATATTTCCCTTTTTCTCCATTGTTGTGAGCTGCATTTGATTGTAGATTGTTTGCTCCACAGATATTCAACCTCCTTTACCTCAGTCACTGGTAGACGACTCAATGAATTACTTGACATCTGAAAACAGTGTTAAAGGTAAACAACTACAAAGATAATTTTCAGTAATTTATCACACACAAAATATGCGTAACATATTAATGACTCTCCATCTTGCAGGTGTTAAATCCCAGTCAGGGTTAAAGCCATTGTCTCAATTTCCTGCTGTTATGTTACACCAATGACAAATATCACATGTGCAGTGGATTTTAATGCATACATTTTCACACACAATTAAGAGAAGTGGCACAAAACAAAAGAGGCTCGGGAAGGAGAATCAGTGTATATTCACTATGCACACTTCAGGATAAACAACAAGCCTCTTACATTTCTTAGACAAGCCAATCCTTTAGATACTTTCCACGTAATAAATGTATTAGCTTAATAAAGGTGCTGAGCCAACAAGCCTAAGATTGTTACATGAGATGAAGAGGAGGTCCTTTTATAGCAGCTTACATTGCTATAAAACATACACTCCATATGTAATACTCTTTAAGATGTTGAAATGTACCTGACACTCTGAAAAGCCCAAACAGGACTGTGACAAATTGGTTTAAACCAAACAGGAATGAAGACCTCTTCTTTAGACCTCGTTGATAAGGGAATCTGCCAGTAGATCTTGGTCAAATCCAGGGTCAAATAAAAACTGGTGGCACCTAGACAATACAGGAACTAATCAAAACAAGGCATCAGATTTTAAAATTGCTTACCTTATAGCTCAGTGGTACCTGATTCAATCCTGAGCTTTTCTGTGCCAAGTTTTGAATGTTCTGCTTGTGTCTATGTGGACTTCCTCTGGGTTCTCTGGTTTCCTCCAACCTCCCAAAACCAGGCAGTAGGTGGTATGGTGACTCTAAATTGCCCTTAGGTGTGAATGAGTGTATAAATCTGTGTGTGCCTAGTACCCTGTGATGGGCTGGCATCCCATCCAGGGTGTATTCCACCCTCACACCCAGTGTTCCTGAGAACCAGGATAAACAGGATGACCAAGTTAAAATGGTTAATGAAGGTTATTGTATGAAATGGTTACAGAATGAATGAATGACGCACCTTATGGTAGTTCACATAGAAACAGACTGCCCCATCCACTTTGGGCACAAGTACAATGAGGCTGTTCCTCTATTACTCAAATCTCTATCGTTTTCTCTAATTCATCCTGAACCATGAATCATACAAATGGTTTGCAGGGTCTCAACCTTTGATTCCTTGAATGGTGAGAGATGCTCTCCAAGTGAGATTGGAGTGGAAAAGGGACCATCTCTTCTCACTGTTTATGGAGATTGAGGTGGTGTGTGGGAAAACAGTCCTCGGGTATGCCATGTCAGCCATTAGTCATCATATTATTCCCTTCCTTTTACCTCACATTAATAAAAACTATATTCCTGTGCAAAGTGTGGCCAGCACTGGGGAAATAAAATGAAAATTTGTTGGGAACACTCATTCTTCCATAATGTGATATGGTCACTATTCAAGTTTTACAGTTCTCATTAGTGCACAAACAATGGTGGGAAACAATGAGGACTACAAGACTCAGTAGCTTTCATTTTCCTCTCCATAACTCATCCCAACTCCATCATAGAGATTATTCACCTTCACTGTGGAATCTGTTGTGTGGGCGAATGTTTGCTCTGTTCAAATCACTCGATGCACTCTTTCCCCTCTACCACTGTCATTTTGACTTATACATTATCACACCACATCTCTCTGCTTTGACACAGAGGGGAATTGCAATTACTCCAGATCTATTCCTCTTGTCACTTTGCAGGCAAATGGAGGGTGAAGATAACATTCCTCATTTTCTCAGGTATGACATAATCACAGTGGATTAAGACAGGATTTGAGGGAAGTCGACTGAAAGAGCCCTCCTCTTGGCTGTTGACTTACTCTGGGATGAGATGACACTGAGTGTGTAGTCTAGCTCTGTGTAAAACTCTATAACCTTTGCTACTGCTGGTTTCAATCCTGGACCCTCGTTAAGACATTGAGAAAAGGCACACACTTACCAACACTGTCCATCTCATAGCGGTTAAACTGAACCTCCCACTGAAATCACACATTCTGTTTACTACTGATAGATACAGGAATGAACTTGTTACAGCCAATTCTGTACAATGACAACAAACTAAGAGACAGAGACATGATGAAAATAAGAGATGAGAAAAAGATAATTTCCATTTAATTCTCATGAGTGGTATTAGAAGGAGGTTCACTGTCTACTATCATCCATCAGACTTCACATTTCCTGAATTTTCTTTACAGATAAAAGGAAGAGATATTTCATTTTTTTGAGGAAAGATATTTGTGATATATAGGGGATTGAGTCTGATCATTCCTGCACTGCTGCTGAAGATGAGTTTCCTTTCATATACTTTCATTCAGATTTTCATAAATTAAAAGCTTCTGGAGAATCAATAGACTGCATCCTGCTTCATTGTAGTACAACAAATTTCACATTCAGCTAATGCCTTTAACGAAGTGGTTCTGAGCTATGAAGCCCTTTTGAATGTTCCAGTCACAGTGTAAAATCAGGGTAAAGGGATAATAAAAAGGCTTACCTGTCAAACTGCCTCTAACTGCATTAGATTTCTGACCAGCGTGTCAGATCTGCATAGAGTCACCTGCTTCAGGACAAGGCAACACAAAACCACACACACACACACACACACACACACACCAAATATGACTGGAGCAAATACTAACTTCAGCTTTACCGCCCAGAGTGTCAGCGATATATCACTAAACCAGTAAAATCGAAACCAGCAAGGTATAGTTGGATTTTGTGCAAACTCACAAAACTCTCTGCATTTAATCAGACATCCAGGAACAGGAAGGGGGGAGAACACAGAGAAAATACAGAGGAAGTCACCTAGAAACTATGAAAATGAAATTTTATCCTGCATTCCAAGTGAGCATTTATATTTACTCTCCTCCACCATGATATCTTCTGCAACCCTCTCCTGCTTGTGTGAACTACTGCTTTTGTATTTTCTCAACTCTCAGGGCTGAGTTGTTTTCAAAAGCAAGGAAAAACAAATATGGGTGTTGTACAGTAACTAAGGATTACGTACATTAAGTACAATTCTTAGCAGAGTGCTGTTATAGCAAAATATGTGACCTGGAATGAAACGGAGTTACTGTTACCAATAACAGCACATCTTGAAGTGTTTTATTCCTCTTACACCATAGCAATTTGCCAACAGTGATTTTCTTTTTTAAATTATCAAAGAATGACCCGTCATAGTTTTATCCATTTATAACTGATAAAAAGTATCATATATATTATCACATATCAAATAAAAATATTTAAGGTTTGTGGAACAACCACATGAAGCAGGTCCTATTATCACTTATAACAGCTATAAACAACAGTTTCCTAACTACACTCTCTTTTTTTCCACTCTCTTCAAGTTAATTTGACAAACAATGTCCTGACAGCTTTCCCATGTTGGAAAATTACAAGTTAAAATTTTTCTCATGACTGTTACAAATCGCTGACACTGACAACTTAGATCATAGATCATCCTCACTAGATCAACAAATACACAAAAAATGTAATCCATTTATGTGGAGCACCTGTTACTATTTAAACAAAAGATTCATATCAGAACAAGCACGTTAATACAAAGCTTGCCATAGGAACTGCTACTACGGAAAATTAATCAGAATCAAGAATTTGAAAGCACTATGGTCATCTTGTTGTCTGTTCTGAGTAATATGCTAATCTAAAAAAAAAAATATGCTAATCTAATACTGAGGCTAAACCCCTATAATAAATTGCACTGAGGGAGACTACATTATTCATATCCACAATGCTGTGTGCAGATTTGTGCAGGAGCAGCTAAAGGTTGATAAAATATCCCTCATAGAAACATGAGACTCACAGCACCTGGCAAATGGCTCCAATTTTGTGGTTGAAAATAGATATGGATGAATAACTAAATGTCTGAGACCATTTTTCTTGCAGCTCCCTCTGGGCATTTTCTCTCCTCCATGCTCGGTTTTCCATTTTCAGAGATGGAAAATCCATTGAATTTCAATTTCTCCTCCTGTGAAATTTGAACATCTTAAGGCAGAAGATTTGACATATGAGCATTCCTGCAATGAAGTGATGTCTGATATTCTGAGGAACAAACAGAAGATATGTTTGTGTGTTTAGGCATGAACATAGTGAGTGACTATTATTTAGATAATAGTTATGTTCTAAGACCAAGTGATCATTACAGCAGAAATAATCACTCTTTCTTTTTCTTTACCTTTAAACTTCTGAAGCCAAGTGAGTGTGTGTCTTTACCCAGGTGTGTGTACAGTAAGTGCCCCTATTAACCTCTCTTCATTAGTCTGGCTCACGTTCCTCACTGCAGGTGCGTATTGTGATTAAGGAGCTGCTGCTGTTCCAACTTGTGTTGCTAACAAGCTCATTACAGGCTCCATGTTTGGGGTCACAGCTCTAATGTTTCTCTAGAGAGAGAAAGAAAATCACAGAGCTCCACAACAGCATGCACACACACATATACAGAGAAACAGAAAACCGTGAACAGACTCATCCTCTTCGGGATGATATCGGATTGTTTATAGGATGTTCAATATGAGCAGATTGTGAATAAGAGTCAAGCACAGGACAGTATTTATGAATAAAGATGCAGTTCTTATGTAGAAATCTTGGGTATAAATCTACAGTATTCAGGTGTAGATACCAAAATCTGATAAAGGGAGGTTAAAGAATGAGTCTTATCTCGCATTGTTGGAGGATGCCCGACGTCATTTTTGTGAGTGTTTGTTATAGGAACCAGACTGAAATCTTGACTATAATCAGCCCCATGACTTCTGATATCGCATTTAAAAATATGCCTGTCGGTAAATTCACTGTGGCTTGTGATAAAGATCAGACTTTCTTATTTTATATCATCATATTTTGATAATAATGATTATTCAAACTCAGCTAAAATATTGTAGCACTGAAATACCTAAAATACAATGAAGAACAGCCTGAGGTTTAAAAATCTACTATTCTTCTCACATACTTTCCAAAAGATGCAGAGAGAGAATGAGAGAGAGAAAGAGGGAGAGAGAGAGAGAGAGAGAGAGAGAGAGAGAGAGAGAGATTTGATATTCCAGTGGTGAATATTTGCATGCATTTGACATTGTTCTTTTGCCATTTGCCATTATAGTGTCAGCAATATTATTTTTATTTTTTGTGTTTTCCTCATATCAAGCGACCTTGGGTATGAAAGTTGTGCTCTCTCTCTCTCTCTCTCTCTCTGTCTCTATAAAGTATGATATTTCCATGCCTGCTTGCCATAGTTCAGCCTCAAAACAAACAGGTGAAGGAACCGTATTACACATAAAACACTTTGACTTTTAAAAGAGTACGATATATATATATATATATATATATATACACACAGTATATAAAGAAGAAATGAAACATGTGGAGGCATGCTGTTACAGGAAGGTAATAAACAAGGGCATGATGGTTTAAAAGACCAAAGCAGCTTCATATTAAATCTTCGGATAAATAATAACTGGGAGAAAACTTGGCTTCATTAGAAGATGTGACTATGTAAAAATACACCATAATGGTGTGGTTTTATTTAAGGCTTTGAAAGAGGGGAAGTGAACGAGAAGTGGGCACGGGTCATTATCCAGTGAGGAGGTGCTGCTGGAATGATGGATTTACTGTGGCCTCTGGAGTCGAGAAGGATTCAGTGGGTCAGAACTCACCACCAGACCTGAGGTTACGACTCCACGAGAGAGTCTGTAAAGAGCAAGAAAAAGATCTTCACATCGAAGTTCACAGAAATGTTTTGGAGTACAAATCTTCTTGGATGTCTGGGATACTGTGCAACTTCCAGCAGTGAGTTTTTAACTTTTCAGGACAGAAAAGTTTGTGCTTTGTGGTTTCTCAGAAACTTGACAAACTGTCTCTTTTTTTTCTTATTAATTTCAAAAAATGAAAAAAGGTTACTGAGAAAAGATTACTGTTTATAGCTGCTATAATGTAAGCAACAATCGAATCTAATTGGTTGTTCCACAACAAAAATGTACTATAAACAAATAAAAATTATGAAGTGCCATTGATTAATAAAAATGCTGGTATTGAAAAATAATCATTTAATCTTTAATTACTGATATGCATGTTCACATACACACACACGGTATGTGTATATGAACTGGTTATTTCTGCATGTTATTTATATTATTATTTTGGATATATTTTTCAAAACTGAAGATATCAAATAAAATCTAAAGCTGAATAAATGAGTGCCCCTAGCAATAGCACATAATAGCCAATTGATGTATGAATATCCAAGTCAAGTCAAGTGGAGTTTATTGTCATTTCAACCATATACAGCCAGTTAGTACATAGTGAAACGAAACAACGT
>CM075005.1:3562471-3586512 GCA_037576675.1 Pangasius sanitwongsei | reverse complement strand
TGGAGGATGCACAGTTGTGTGTGTGTGTATGTGTGTGTGTTCTTTCAGTCCAGTTTCTGAGTATTGAGGAGTCTGATTGCATGGGGGAAGAAACTGTTGCACAGTCTGGTCGTGAGGGCCGTCAGCTGTCCTCACTATCCGCTGAAGGGTCTTGCGATCCGAGATGGTGCAATTCCCAAACCTGGCAGTGATGCAGCTGCACAGGATGCTCTCGATAGTCCCTCTGTAGAACATGGTGAGGATGGGGGGTGGGAGATATGCTTTCCTCAGTCTTCTCAGAAAGTGCAGGCGCTGCTGGGCTTTCTTTGCTATGTAGCTAGTGTTGAGCGACCAGGTGAGGTTCTCCGCCAGGTGAACACCAAGAAATTTGGTGCTCTTGACGATCTCCACGAAGGAGCCGCCGATGTTGAGCAGAGAGTGGTCGTTCTGTGCTCTTCTGAAGTCAACAACGTAATAAGTGTAATGTAATAAGTGTCCTGCAGAATTGTGTAAATTGATTTACACAGGAAACTGTGCTTTTTTTTTGTTTGTTTTTTTGCTTTGTTTTTTGAGCTACTGCTATCACACTATATTTTCATTCATATGCACATTTTATTGGATATATATATATATATATATATATATATATATATATATATACAGGGAAATGCATATATAAGCTCCAATGAAATGTGCATATGTATGAAAAAATAGTGTTTCATACAAATTATAGTATTTCTGAGAATGGTCTTTTAGTAAAGTATATATGAATTAGGGCTGTGACCAGGCTGAGACTTGACCTAATCTGCAGCTGTACTGTTTTGTTTTGTTGTTGTTTTTGCTTTCAGAGAAAATCAGTTCAACTCTGACAAGGAGATCATGTGAAACTGTGCAAGGAAAGAAAAGGAAAATTTGTTCTAGTAAAACAAAAAAAAAACATACCAAACAATGTGTATAGGTTATTTTATATATACAGGTTAATTAATAGGTTAATAGGTTAATAGGTTAATGTGACTGAGTTTAGCATCACAAGTTTCAGTCTCCTGGGATCCACACACACAGTGTTAGAACCACACACCACAGTAACAAGGACAGAGAGGACATGGGTCCATGATGTCTCTAAAAACACCCTCACACCCCAGAGCATTATGGCAATGCATACGTTCACTCAAGTAAAGGGTAAAAGGTTACTATTGTAGGGCAGCATGTCCATGCTGAGGTTACCTGTCTGCACTGAGAAATCTGAATTGAGGGAAATGACACAGAAAGACAAATAAAAGAATATTTCTTCCTGGAAGTGAGTGACAGTCCCCATCCCTACCCTGTATCTCTCATCATGTAAGAGGATCGTTTATAACAGTGATTCCTAATCATTACTGAGACACATCTTGCAATATAGATATGTGTACACACAGATGTATTCATCTAAACTCTGTCTTCGTAATAAGATCCACACACACACAAGATCTAATCCCAGCTTTTAATAATGTTTATACCCCAGTGCTGGTCATGATTGGTCAACTTGAAGTGTTGATTAATTTTCTATAACAGCAGCTCTGACAATAGTGTAACTGCAAAAGACAGGTTCATATTAATAACTAATATGTCATAGTTTCTACAGTAACAACTCATTCACAGCAACCTGCATAATCTAAAGCTAATAATAAGTGGATTAAAAATGCTTTTTTATTTAACAAACAAAAATGGTTAATTATTGATATGGTGAAGTTTTCTATGAGGATGCATTTATTTAACATTTTTGTAAGGAGTCTCCAGTGTCAGGCTGTTATAGGAAAATAATCAACTTTTGTACCAGTAACTCTGCTTTGCACCAGGTCCCAACACACCACCCTGTCATTGATTATTTTCACAGTTTATTATAACAGTATGGCCTGTTTTATTCTTTACTTAATCAGAATCTGTCCACTTTAATGGAGATGGTTGCAATAATTACATTCTAACATACTTCAGCATTTCAGCATTTTAGTGATGAGGATTTGGGGAAGTTGAGCTGCATATGCGAACTTGAAAACAAATTGTAACATTGGCGGCATCGGAGAAAGGTGGTTAGGACCCACGTGTATAGGTTTAATGTACAATCGGGCAGCATTCCAAACAAACATGAGTCAAAGAGTGTTCCAGGTCATACACAGTCAGAAGAATCAATAACAGTACCAGAGGGCAAATTTGTAGTGCCCTCTGGATATCCTCAATGATCTCCCAGTTCACGGGGGCTGGAAAACATGACTTAGACAAAATTGTTTCAGGAGACTGTTTTGTCTGAGGGGTTTAGTAAGTATATATATATATATATATATATATATATATATATATATATATATATATATATATATGGGATAAGGTATCAACCTTAGTGTTTTTCAACCCTGGTCTATTTGTTGATGTGCTGTGCTCCCTCAAGCCAGTGTTGCCACTCCACTAGTGCAGCTTTAATAGCAAGAAGTTCATGGTTACCCACATCAGAATTTCTTCCCGCTGACCTAAGCGTCCATGAAAAGAAGGCACAAGTGTGCATTTTAGCAGGATTGCCATGACGTGGGGAGAGGATTGCCTCCACTCCATTTTCTGAAGCACTTCCACAATGAAAGGTAGTAAGGGGTCAGGATGATGGAGGATTGGGGCCATGGTAAATATATCTTTTTCCTTTTTTTCTGTGCTAACACACACATACTGGGTTCTAAAGCATCATTTCATGTTTATCACATTTATGAAAGAGAAGGGAATCCCTGCTGCTCAGAACAGCGAGTGCTGCAGTGAGAGTTGTTGTTTTAGTACAAACTCACTTGCTTGGTATGTACCTTCCTCATTAACACACAGTATAAACACATATTAGAATTGTCAGGCAACTTTAATACATGATTCCATTTAGTGATAATCTAGTAGGCCTAGTAACTATCGCTAAATTATTTAATACTAGCGCTCCAAATCGCTAATACTTTAGGCAAGTTTCTTCAATTTCCTTCAATGTTCTTGGCCAATCTTCTGGCCATCTTGGCAAATTTTCTGTAGACAAATCTTTGGGCTGAGATAAATCTATTTAACTAATGAACTGACTGAATATGGTACCACAATCATTTTTTTAGGTAAGACTCAATAGTAGTATTACATGTACCATATATCCATATATACCAAATTCATATGATCTGTATATAGATTATATACAGTATATTATTAATAGTATTTATTAATAATTATAAAACATTATAAATATTTAAAATGATGGCTTCAATTAAAGTGAATGATATGTTGAATTATTCAACATGCTTGTAAGATTCTTTGAGCTTTGATTTTGTAATATAGTACGGAAACACTTAATTCCAGATTAATAACAAAAACACATACAGACACATTCTTTGAAACAATAAAGTCACTTTACAAAAAGTCATGGGTGTTTTGTTCTAAAGCATTCAAAAAGGACTAGTACACACATACATAGCAGATAAGTTGTGTTGCACTCAAACTCCACTGTATTTTCACAAAAGGGTTTGTGGGCATGCGCAGTAATTATGTCATAGAGTTTTTTAGACTGATAATACTCTTATTCTGTGACCTAGTGAACCAGTATGAGGATGTATTTATTGATAGAGGCTTTAAAGCACTTCTGTAAGTCGCTCTGGATAAGGGTGTCTGCCAAATACAGTAAATGTAAATGTCAAAGTTTACTCTTCTTAATTTTCACAAAACATTATGGTATTATAATGTTTTCAGACTTGTGTTTGGTTGTATTCTGCCATTGAAACAAATGTGCTGTGTCTTATATATTTGGCCAACTATAATCCTACTCCACTTGATAAAACATGATACAGATGATTGTTATATTCTGATCAAACAATGAAGGAGAAGTTTTAGAGGGAATCTTGTACGTTTAAAATAACATACCTTATTTTTTAGTTCCCCCTACCCTAATAGGGGTAGATTTCATCCAGTCACAGACTTCTTTGCATATCTTTAATTGATCAAATGGTTCCAGACTCTAGACAACACTTAGATGATGAGGCACTAATGGATGGTTAATGACTGTCAAATGCCCTGTCGTTGGATTATCTTGTGTCTTTGTCCTCACATATATATTAAGAAGACACCCTGTACTCTTACTTTAGTCTCTTGGACAGAAGACTGCTGTGAAGCTACTGGGATTAAAAAAAAATATATATATATATCATCTCAGCTCATTTCCACTTGGTAAGTCTTTCTTTCTTTCTTTAAATAAATAAATATTTACAATGACTTTCCAATTTATAAAATTTGCTTCTTTTGTATAGTAATTAACTCAAACTTACAACTATCTATAACAATAGATGAATAATAGATGCATAACCAAGTGTATATACTGCAAAAATAATAATAATATTGTATAGTATAATAATAATAATAATATAGGTACCATAATAATGACTCTATATCCACAACGTTATACAAGGTAACAAGACAATTTTAGCATCTTTTTAAAATAGTTTACAGGGTTTGGAAATGACCATACAATTGGATAGTGTTTCTAAAGGAAATTAAGTTATATTACAGCTATCAATACTCTAAATGGTCAAAAATCATGCAATAATAAAATTTAACCAGATACGAGCTTCAGACTCTTTTCATTATATTTGGACCAGAGCCGCACAAAATACCAACCATCAACCAATCAGAATGCTTAATATTTTAATCAGGAAACACTGTTTGATGGCTATATATAGCACTTATTTATATACACTTATTTTGTTGTCTTTTGAAATGTTACTGTCTTTTGAAAGACTAGTAGTGTGGTGGCTAGTAGTCATGAATATGATCATAAGAGAACAGTGAAGATGTGACATTCGAGACATATAAAAAGGCCAGGTGTGAACGTCTATCCATCTCAGCTGTCTGCTACTGATCCAATCACTTTGAGATACATTGTTGCCAGGTATCTAAAATGCATTGCTATGTGGCTTAAACCTTTCTAAGATTGGTGCTTTTGTCTACTGTTCCACTACAGAGAGAAATGTCATTGTCTGCTTCTCTTGGTGCTAAACACCATCGCAAAAGGAATCATGCAGAAATTGGCAAGGAGAGACTTCACTACTGCTCACTGTGTGGGAAGCGTTTCGCTAAAAAGAGCTATCTTCAGCAACACTATCAAATCCACGGAAGAGCAAAAGCACACAACTGCTCACAGTGCGGGAAAAGTTTTGCACGCCTGAGTACTCTCAGAAAACACAAACGGATTCACACAAGAGAAAAACCATATCAGTGCTCAGAGTGTGGGATGAGTTTTACACAACAAAGTACTTTAAAAAACCACCAGCGCGTTCACACAGGAGAAAAGCCATATTGTTGCTCACAGTGTGGAAAGAGTTTTACACTCCTGTGTAATCTCAAGATACACCAGCGCATTCACACAGGAGAGAAGCCGTATCACTGCTCACAGTGCGGGAAGAGTTTTTCACAGCAGAAAACTCTCATAGTCCACCAGCGCATTCACACGGGAGAGAAACCATATTGCTGCTCACAGTGTGGGAAAAGTTTTACAATTCTATGTAGTTTCAGAAAACACCAGCGCGTTCACACAGGAGAGAAGCCATATTCCTGCTCAAAGTGTGGGAAATCTTTTGCACTGAAGGATAATCTCATAAAACATCAGCTCGTTCACACAGGAGAGAAGCCATATTACTGCCCACAGTGTGGGAAGAGTTTTACTCAAAATAGTCATCTTAAAAGACATCAGCTCATTCACACAAGAGAGAAGCCGTATCACTGTTCACAGTGTGGGAAAAGTTTTACACACCAAGCTAGTTTTAAAACACACCAGCACATTCACACAGATGGGAAGCCATATTGCTGCTCACAGTGTGGGAAATGTTATACACGACTGAGTACTCTCAAAACACACCAGCGCACTCATGCAGGAGAGAAGCCGTTTTGCTGCTCACAGTGTGGGAAGTGCTTTACACAACGATGTACTCTCAAAACACATCAGCGCATTCACACAGGAGAGAAGCCATATCACTGCTCACAGTGTGGGAAGAGTTTCACTCGGAATAGTAATCTTAAAAATCATCAGCTCATTCACACAAGAGAAACACCATTTCAGTGCTCGTAGTGTAGGAAGTTATAGTGTTGGACATAATCTCAAATAACATTAGTGCATTCATACATAAGAAGCTACAGTATATTACTGCTGACTGTGTTGGAAAGGTTTTACACAACAAAGTAGTTCTAAAAGGCACCAGAACATTTATATATAGAACATATTATATATACGGTATACATGCAGCGTGGAAAACGTTTCATGTGGAATCTGCAGTGATGATTTTGACATATGATGGTAACATCTGCTGCCTGAGGAGCAGTAGCAAGACATGGCAGAGGCACAAGAAAACTAAATTAGTGACTAGTTTGATTAGCTACAGTGATTATTACTAGTTATACTGATGTATTTAAATAATACATGTTACCTGTAGGTATAGAAGAGGTTTATGCACAAAAGGAAGTTGATTTTTTTGCATTTTAAGTCATACATATATGTGGATGGAATAACCAATTCTTTACATGTTTATTTCCTTAAAATGTATGCCTAATTTAAACTGGTGACATGATAAACCTGGTTTGTCCACACTACCATTTGAAACCCTGTTATTTTATAGTTTGCTGCAGAAACTGATTCAAATGCTTTCTGAAACATCTGTTACAAAGTCTTCAGTGTTTTTTCTTATGGGTATATCTGCAATAAAATGTTTTTTCTGTGGTAGAGAACAGTATCACACATCTTTCCAGCTATGAAGTAACACGACCCAAATAAGTTTCTAGCAGGATGACTTTCCTGCGAATGGGGGCATTTACATCACACATGGTGATGACATTATTGTTTCAGTGGATAATCTGACCTAGACATTGTAGAATTAGTACATTCTAACAACTGCTGATGTAATCATAAATACTGTCATGTTTTTATGCCAGGACTCTTATTCACCATATGCTCATAACGAACATCCTTTTAACACAAACTTAACAAAGTACTGTTTGCATTTTCTACTGTTCTACAAATGTATAACATAATTATTTATATTCCCACTATTCACTGTAACCCAGAACAGGAGATGTTTTCTTTAGACTGTGGTTGCTCTTAACGTTTGTTCTTGTTGACAATCACCATGAAGAGCCTCCTCCATATTTGGGGAGAATCAAGAACACATCCAGGCTTTTTTAACTGTCCTTGGTATTTGTGTTATTGAGTATTGCAATGGAATTTAGGTGACATAGGTAGGATTAGGTAGGACATAATGATTATGTCAGGCTGTAAATGTGATTAAAATAAATGTAACATATCATGTTTGAGTTCTAGTGTGCAGTTTGTAATGCTGGATATGATTCACATTGGAAAATACTTTAAATTTTAATCAATATTGTGCAAATAAGGTGGAGGGGGTAGTATCACATATCCAAGGTCCCCAGTTCAATCCTGAGCTTGGGTTCCTGTTTGTGTCCTAACCATCTTTAACTAGGTTTCCTCTGGGTGCTCCAGTTTCCTCCCACCTCCGAGAATGCCAGTAGACTACACATTGACTACACATAACTGGCTTTAAGTGTTAATGTGTGTGTGTCTGTGTGTGTGCATGAGCTGTAAAAATTTGGGAATATGATTTATAAAAAAAAAAGAAAAAATCTACTTTATTTGTAAATTTAACTCTGTGCTTTAATAAGTACAGCTTAGGTAGGCTTTGAGTTTATGTCCTTAAATTTGTTTCCAACTCTTTTGCTTGGTAAATTATCCATAATCATCCACATTGTTCCTACGGTGGGTGAGAATGTGCCATGCAGAATTCAGTTACCCTTCTTTCCTACGTACAGTATTAGAAAACTCTGAAACCTTTAAGCCGTCTTCGTTTGTCTCTCTGTGGATCTCTGTAGAACCCTACAAAAGGGTGTTTCCAATTAGGCCTTTTTTTTAAAAGCTAAATATCACTTAAATACCCTATCAACCCTTAAGGAACTTGTGAGGAACTCTATACTGTAGGCACCAAGCTGGGACATAAGGATGAAGCTAAAAATAGTGCCACCCAGTGGAATGGAAATTGACTTATCAGACATTTTCAATCAGCATAAACAAACAAAATATTTCATTGCCGCAAGTCTGTTATAAGACTAGTAAAGACACTGTTGGGTTTCTGTGTGTAGAGTATCGTGACTCTTTGTTTAGCTGCTGGTGAGCAGGGCCAGGGGCGTGAGCCCCCTGCTGGTCAAACAACTCACACATTTCCACAATAACATTGGAGCAGAGATAAAATGTACAGCACAACTAAAGCTTTTTTGATAGAAAACACTGCCACAATAAAAGTATAACATTTAAGCCTAGTAGTCTAGTTAAAAAAAAGAAATACTTTAAAATACTGCAAATTCTTAAAGCCCCGAGTGTCTACTTTGATATGAGCCATTAATCACTGCTGCAGAGTGTGGCATCACAAATAAATTCAATGCTGAAAACAGGCAGGACTTTTAGAGTTCATACATTTAGAGTTACTTATTAAATACCCCCCCCCCCCCTTCTTTTTTTTTTTTTTTGCTCTTCCTACCCAGATAAGGGAAGAATCCATGCAGTCACAGACTACTTTCCATATCTTTAATTGACCAGATGGTTCTAGATGTCCACCTACCACTCCCCAAACTCAAATAATGGGGTGGTAATAGTCGGCTAATGACTGTGAAATAGCCTGTTGTTGGACTATCCGGTGTCTTTGTCCTCAGAAGAAGACACTCTCTAGTATTAATTGAGTCACTCACACACAAGACTACTGGGACTTAAAAAGATCACTTCAACTTGGTAAGTTTTCTTTCTTTCTTTAAATAAATACATACATTTGAATTTCAATAAATAATTAATACATTTCTGTGACTTTGCAGTTGACAAAATGTGTTTCTTTGCATGCTAATTAGCTCTATCTATAAATAAATGAAAAATATGTGAATAACTGAGGTAAATATTCTGAATAAAATGATCTGTGTCCAGATTTTAACTATTTTGCCTGATTCCATGTCATATATTTATTTAATAATATTAAAATGTTTTTTAATATTATATTTAAACATATATTTCAAGGAGTTCACCTTCCTAAGCATAGTACAACTATGCATTCCCAGTGAAACTGTTTTTGTTTTCTTTATTTACATTAATATAGGTAACAAAACTATTTTAGGACATTAAAGAAAAAAGTTTTAAGGATATGTTGTGTTTTTTATACTTCCTTAAGAAATACTGCATGATGATACTTTTGAATATTACATTTGCAACAATGGTCTTGATGCTGGACTTATAATGCTTATATTATATATTAGAGAGTATTGCTAAAGGAAAGAAAGTTATATTATACCTGTTGAGCCACTAAATGGCCAGAGACAATGCAACACATAAATAACCAGACATAAGCTTAAAACTCTTGTCCATATATAAAGTAGATGGACCCATTTTAACAAGGGCTCTAGCAATAGATGATACAAGCTGAAATATCTTCTCTATAGCTTAATGAGACAATAATCTGAGATGTTCATATAAATAAAAGGAGATTCTACATTAAAAACTTTATACGTTCTCTGCAATGGTAACATTATAATCATATGTACTGTGGTCAACTCTATTACATCTGTATGGGTGTAACAGCTGTTTCTATTTGGGAGCTCTATGATTGTGGGAGCTGTATGTTGAATACTGATATCATGCTGCTTCTATATAGTGACTAATCCCTTCAGCTTAAGTTTTACTTTGTTTATTTACTTGCCTCTTTTCAGTTTCTGTTTGTGTGATTGATGAATAAAGCACATGATAAGTGTTTAGCTGAAAAAGCACCTAATTCTTTATTCAGGAAATAGTGCATGATTGCTCAATGCATACACTTTATCATTTGAGTTTTGACATTATGCTAATAGTAGTCAAGAAATGTGTTTGTGAGATCAGTCAGGCTAGATGCACTGAGGCCATCTATGTAAAATGCATTGTTATGGGACTTAAATCTTTCTACGATTGTTGCTTGGTCTACTGTCCTGCTACAGAGTGAAAAGTCATTGTCTGGTTCTCTTCATGCTAAAAATCACCACAGAGGGATTTGTGCAGAAATGGGCTAGGAGAGAATTCACTACTGATCACAGTGTGGGAAGAGTTTTGCCAAGCCGAGTACTCTCAAAGACCACCAGCGCATTCATACAGGAGAGAAACCATATTCCTACTCACAATGTGGGAAGAGTTTTTCACAACAAAGTAATTATAACACACACCAGCACAGTCACACGGGAGAAAAGCCATATTGCTGCTCACAGTGTGCACACAGAATTTTGCACACACTTGGCACACAAGCATGGTCTCAAACACCACCTGTACTTTCACACAGGAGAGAAGCCACTCCACTGTTCACAGTGTGGGAAGAGTTTTCCAGAATTAGAAACAAGTGGGAAGTGCTTTACCGACTTAAGTACGATAAAAAGGTATAAGTATATTTAAACAGGATAGAAGCTGTGTCACTGCTCAAAGTGTGGAAAGAGTTTTACTTTTGTTCTGGCTGGTAAATCACGATGCATTGTATCCTTGATATTTGAGGAGGGACAAGAACAGTTCTGGGTTTTTATCTGTTCTTGGTACTTTCTGTTTTTGAGTATTGGAATGGAGCATGGGTGATAAAAGATGAAGTCAGGACTAATGTATACAAGCATGTATACTGAGAAATATCCACTGTATGTATACACACACACACACACATATATATATATATATATATATATCTTTCTAACTTCGGTGATGGAATTACAAGGAGCACCAAATCACAATAAGCACAAGGTCAGACCCATTGTCACTGGTCGTGACATGCGAACATAACATGTAAAGTTAATTTTGAAGTGCCATAAAATGTGCTGTACTGTCGTAAAAATACACACATTCACGATATAGACCGTGTAGAGTCGTAAAGCATAATCAAATGTGTGCGCATGCGCGTTGCGAATCGGGCGAAGGACGTGGATTGGATACCTACATACCGGCTCTCCGCGAGTTGAAACTCCATCTGAAGTTTGTCAGGAAGTGTATTCAGGGACGGAGTAACCTGCAAACTGCAAGTATTCATGAAGACGCGCAGTAAACACCGATCAAGCTGCAATATGCACAAGGACAGCTCTTCTAAAGGCGCTCATTCAGAGAGTACAAACACGCTTCAAAGTGTCGAACCGCAACAACAACAACAACAAGAAGTAAGACTGTACACCTGGGCTGGAAAAGATAGTATTGCTTACTGGTGTTCTGATTTGTAAACTGTCTTTAAAATCAGGATTCTGTTTAAAAATCCAAGAATCTCTCTCTCTATCTCACACACAAACACACACACACTTTGTGCTTTTGCTGCATTTGACTGCATTTCCAACCAATAACTGTATATACGAGAGGACAACATAACGGCATTTACTATAACAATTGTTTTGAAGGCTTTTTTGAAATGGGTGCCGCCATCTTGCAAAAAAAAAAAAAAAATGGCGCCCGAGTCTGCGCAGTACGGACCTTGGAGTCACGCATGCGCAGTAGAATCGACCGGACGGGACAGTGAGACACACCTCAAGAGCAAAGTTTAAAATTCCTCAACTAGTAATTTCTAAACTGCTAAGTCCCTTCCCTGTTTACAGAGTGACATCTAATCAGCATGGCTGTGTACAGCATCAGAAATAAACTTACCTTAAAAATGTGTTATAGTGTTATACTGTATAAATATTATAAATATTTGCTTTAGATCAATCAACATACAGACATATTCACAAATTAAATCTAAAACATTGACTATACAGTTTGCTGTGTAGTACAGTGTTATTAATTAATATATAAAATGCAAAACTGTAAAATAATTATTTTAGGTATATTGATTTTACTGTTGGTTAGAAAAGATTTTAGGGCTTTGAGTCATGACTGACTGAGATACCAATTACTATATATATATATATATATATATATATATACACACACACACTATATATATATATATATATATATATAAAATGTATATTATGTGTGTGTGTGTGTGTGTGTATATATATATATATATATATAAGTAATGTACAGTCAGGTCCATAAGTATTTGGACAGTGATGCAATTTTGGTAATTTTGCCTCTGTACACCTCCACAATGGATTTGATATGAGACAGTCAAGATGTGAATGAAGTGTAGACTTTCAATTAATTCAAGGGGATTTAACAAAAATATTGCATTAATCGTTTAGGAATTACAGCCACGGAGTCCCTCCTTTTTCCACAGACTCAAAAGTAATTGGACATGTGATTGATAAGCAGTTTTATGGCCAGGTGTTGCCTGTTTCCTCATTATTTTATGACAGAATAAGGAGATAAAAGGTCTGGAGTTGATTCCAAGTGTTGAATTTGCATTTGGTAGCTGTTCCAAATACTTATGGACCTGACTGTATGTATAATTAGCTAATGTAAAGTATCAGCTGAAAATATACTGGTAAACAGCGGTCAGCATTTACACTCAACACCTGTTTTTGAGAGGAAAAGTCATGAGGGCCTCAGAGACATTTTGTCTTCAGATTTGACTTCCTGTCAAACACAATGTGCACTCATACACACAGTCAATGGGCCTCAGTGATCAAGCTGGACATGAACAGATTTCTGCAAAATC
This sequence comes from Pangasius sanitwongsei, assembly GCA_037576675.1. Lineage (NCBI taxonomy): Eukaryota > Metazoa > Chordata > Actinopteri > Siluriformes > Pangasiidae > Pangasius > Pangasius sanitwongsei. The sequence continues at coordinate 3,573,880 of CM075005.1, read as the reverse complement.
GTTAGTGCAGGCGTTTACACAAGAAATCTGGTATTCATGAAAATCCTGTAAATTCAGAAAAATGTTTGTATTCTATTCCTGCTCTTACAATTTGCATGGATTACTGCACTTTTATATATGGATTATACTGTCAAGTTAAAAATGCTTATTTTTATTACAGTGTTTAGCAGACGCTCTTATAAAGAGCGACTTATAGAAGAGCTTTGGAGTCTCTGTCAAAAACACATCCTCATGCAGGTTCACTAGGTCACGCACTAAGAATAACATTGAGAAAAGTTTGTGAAAAACAGTCGTTACATTATTGGCATTAATTAAAAAATATCAAAAATAAAGAAAGTGAGCCAATGAAAAACCCATAAATTATGACAAATAAAACTAATCACTCAATTATGACAAAAGAAATGGCACTGTATAAACGTTGGATGGGCCGGTCTGTCTGCGCAGAGCCATAAACAGATGCCTCAGCTGACGGAAGATTGAGCACTATCTTATTATTATTAATATTATATATTATTATATATTTTTATTGGCATAGTAGCGAGTCAAAATAACTTACACTTTTGTTTTTGAGGCTTTACCCTGATCAGTCATTTCATGCTCAACAGCTGTCTGTGCACTTGAACTTTTAGGGAGTTTTATGGGCGTCGCTACATGCAAATGAGCTGTGTCGTGCACGCGCTTGATAATTTATGGGTGTTTGGCAATGAACATACACATGCAAGTACAAATAAAATCAGTGTTTCCGAAACTTTTGTGAACCCCGGCAGACAAAATTTACTCACAACTTTAGGATTGATAAATGAGGCCCACTGTTCCCAACCTCCAAGTAGTAAAAGCCAAAGAAGACTCCGACTCCGACATCGACTATACAGTTGTCTGTTTTGTGGAGGAAAATATAAATCATTCATCACAGTTAGCTGGCTGGCTTTTCATAACAAACGACAAACATGGGATGTCAGTGTATGTTACATGACAATTTTAGCACCTTTTTAGCACCTTAATGAAATCATTATTTAAGGAAATGTCATGTTTTTACTTTTACTAATATCATGTTTATATTACTTCTTTAAGAAATACTCTGTGACATTACTTTTGAATATTACATTTGAAACAGTGCTTTGAAGTTGGACTTTAAAATAGGCTATAGGTTTTAGAAAGGCCATATTGTTCATATTTTTGGTGTGGTAGGGTATGTCCAGACATTAGATGACGTTAAATAAATGGCTCAATTATTTGTTGGCTCAAAAACCAACAAATAAATAACCAGATAGAAGCTTGGAACTTTTTTCACTAGATGAGTTTTTAAAAAAGGACACTAGCTATAAAAAAAAAAATGTAATAACTTCTCTACAGCTTAATAACACCTGAGCAATAATATGAGAAATTTATACAAAGTAAATAAAAGATGATTAAGAACATTAAGAACATTAAACGCTCCCTGTAGGTAAATTTATAGCCTTTGCTGTGACCCAGTTTATTATAGCTGTATGTGTGCGAGAGCTGTATGTATACCTGAACACTGCTAGCATGCTAATTCTGTGTAGTGACTAAAGTTCTCTCTTCAACATAGGTTTACATTGCTTATTTACTTGCCTCTTTTGTTTTCTGTTTCCGAGATGCACAAAATGATATTAATAGTACATGTAAAGCTGTCAGATGATTAGTATATACACTTATTTGTTTTGACATTAGGCTAGTAGTCATGACGTGATCGTAAGAGGTTAGTAAGGATGCAAACGTAAGAAAGTGTCGAGTGGCGAGGTGTGAACGGCTATATGTCTCAGGTGATTACTTTCGACCAGGTGTCTAAAACTAAGGTGACTACTATGCATTGTTAATGGGATGTTCTAACATTGTTGCTTCTGTCTGCTGTTCTCCTACAGAGTGAAACGTCATCTCCTGGTTCTCTTCTTGCTAAAAACAGTGGTGTTCCTGCAGAAATGGGCAAGAAGAGAATTCACTTCTGCACAGAGTGTGGGAAGGGTTTTGCTCAACACTGTTATCTTAAACGACATCGGGTCGTTCATACAGGAGAGAAGCCGTATATCTGCTCTCAGTGTGGGATGAGTTTTTCACATCCGAGTACTCTAATAAGCCACCGGCGCATTCACACAGGAGGGAAGCTGCATTACTGCCCGGAGTGCGGGAAGAGTTTTACGCGAAACTCTCATCTTAGACGACATCAGTTCATTCACACGGGAGAGAAACCATATTACTGCTCACAGTGTGGGATCAGTTTTACACACCAGAGTACCTTAAAGGAGCACAAGTACACTCACACAGGAGAGAAACCGTATTCCTGTTTACAGTGTGGGAAGAGTTTTTCACACCAGAGTACACTAAAAAAACACCAGCGCATTCACACTGGAGTGAAACCGTATTACTGCTCAGACTGTGGGAGGAGTTTTAATCGAAATAGTCATCTTAAAACTCATCAGCGCATTCATGAAAGGGAAAAGTTGTATCACTGCTCATAGTGTAGCTTCACACACAGAGAAGAATCCATGTACATTTTAACCGATTATTCCTAACGTTAAATTGAAGCGTAAACATTTTTATCTACAGTACTGCTCACAGTGCTGGAAAAATTTTACAGAACAAAGAGAATACATGCTTTATGCTCGCAGTGTCGATTCTCCATTGATTGCACAAGATACACAAGACAATTGAATTAGTGACACTGACTTGATTAGCTACAGTAGTTGTACTGTTTATACTGACAGTTTTAAATAATACCTGTAATTACCTGTAGTTATATAAAAGGTTTATTTTTTAAAAAAGTAGATTTTTACATTTTAAGTCATTCATCTTTGCCAATGAAACCTCAAACTCTGCTGCTTAAGTAACCGTGTACATTTGAAGAGAATAAACTGGTGACAGTGGGGACATAAGCAAGTCTGGTGTGTACACATGCCCACACTACTATTTGATGCTATAAATTTATAAATAATATATAATAAATGCTTTCTAAAAATTATGTGGTATTCAGTGGTTTGTTTGTTTTTTTTCTCCTTAGGAGTGTGTCTGTAATAAAGTGTCTCTTCAATGGTAAAGAGCAGCACTGTACATCGAGACAGCTACATGAATTAACACAACCTAAATGAGTTTCTAGCGGGATTCCTTTCCTGTGAATGTGGCGATTGCGTCACTCATGGAGATATGATAACATTATTGTTTTTAGGTTTTTCTTCACAGCTCTCACAATGTTTCTGTCATCAGCTGTTTGTTGGCTGTTGCTCAGTACACCAGTGGTTTCTTTCTTTGTCAGGACATACCAAATTGTTGCATTGGCTATGCCCAAAGCTTATGTAATGCCTCTGATTGATGTTGGCTTATCCTTTTTAACAACAAATGCAGTCATCACAGGTGAAACTGAAGGCTAAAACCAAGAGTAGATGTTCAGAGCTTTTTACTGTTTAAACAATCAGTCAAACAGGACACACCTGGGTAACAAGAAATGCCTGTCAGTCACATGTTCCAATATTTTTGCTTGCCTATAAATTGGGTGCTCTGATACAAAATGTGCTTTTTTCCTATGTTGTTTAACACATCTACATATAAATACGAGGAAATAAAAACTGAAATTCTAAACTCCCTTCTCATATTCATCTTGATCTCAAAGCCAAATGTCTTCAGTCTACAGCAAAAACAAATTAATTGGATTTGCCGTTCCAATAATTTCAGAGGGGACTGTAAATAAACTGGAATAAGAAGTATACAGGGAGGGGGTATGGGAAACAGTGTGTGTGTGTGTGTGGGGGGGGGGGGGGGGTTGAGTACACAGAGGGGCAGTAGAGCATAAATACTTCAATGACAAGGACATTTTACATGAAAAAAAAAAAGACTGAAGTAACCTTAAGGTCCATAGCTGCAACTAGAATGAAATTTAGTATAAGGTGACAGTGAAGTAGTGGTTGTGATTGTAACCTGAAAGGAATGAAGTTTAAGGGACATGGCAGTACTGTATGCATCAGTATCGATTTAAAGCATCTGTGCAGTGGGGTGGAGGGTGTTACTTGGATCCCAGGGTGATGTGTGTAGGGAGGGGCAGCACAGTGTTCAGTTGTCTGCCAGCCAGAGGGTAGAAGCTGTTACCCAGTCTAGCAGTCCTTGAGTGGATCCTGCAGAGCTTTCTGCCAGAAGAACAAATAGATTGTGGGAGGGATGTTTAGGATATGTTTTGATAGAGACTCCAAAGCTCTTCTATAAGTTTATGTGGGTAAAGGCATGTGCTATTTGCTGTAAATGTAATAAAAATCAGCAATTTTAAACTCAACAGTATATTCCATATATAAAAATGCAGTAATCCATGCACATTATACGATTTGACGTTGATCAAGTCGAGGTTTACATTTTACAGGATTTTCATGAATACTAATTTTCTTGTGTAAATGCTTGTGCGAGCAATTTATGCATAAAGTCAAGTAGATTTTTCAAATCAAGTAAGTCATCACAACCATATACAGTGCATGACAGAATACTCTAAAAGAGCACCTGTGCATTCACACAGGAGAGAAGTCGTATTGCTGTTCACAGTGTGGGAAGAGTTTTACAAATTTAAGTACTTAGATATTTAAGTACGCAAGTGCATTCACACAGAAGATAAGCCACATTAGTGCTCACAATGTTTAAATGTTTTAATGTTCCATGTAATCTCAAAAAGCATGAACTCACTCACACAGGACAGAGGCTCACTCACAGTCTGGGAAATGTTTCCGTTCCATGAAACACATGATGGTAAAGGCCTTCTGCCACCTGAAGAGCAGTCAGAAGACGATTTTCTAACACACACCAGTGCATTCATGTAGGAGAGAAGCCACAACACTGTTTACAGTGTGGAAAGAGTTTTACTCAAAATAGTCATCTTAAACAGCACCAGCTCATTCACACCTCTCACTGCTCACACTGTAAGAAGTAACAGGGTTAGAAGTGATCTTCAAAAATCACAGAATATTCCCACATGAGAGGCTTTAATGCTGCTCACAGTGCTGGAAAAGTTTTACACAACAAAGCAGTTTTAAAACACACAAGCGTGTTTACACAAGAGAGAAGATATACTGTATACTCCCAGTGTGGCAAATGATTTTAATATCATCACTGGAGATCAATAATTTCTTCTAGCTGTAAATATGATTAAAAAAAAAACAACAATAACAAAAAAAAACATGAATGTTATGTAACCCATTGTTACCCAATTTTTAAGAATAATGTATACACTTTGGGAAATACATTAAATTTTAATCATTATTGTTTATCATGTTTAGAACAATTATTTAGGTAATCCCCAGAGTCTGTTCAATTTACCCAAATAAATAAAATACATTGATATGATTGCAAAAAGGCACAGACTGTAGTGTTGCTATCTCTCAGCTCCAGGGTCTTTAGTTGATCCTGAACTCGAGTGTCACGTCACAGCAGTCCACAAACTCCATCTCCCAGCTTCAGACTACATGACCCAGAACACACACACACACACACTCCCCTGCTCTCAGTTACTGAGCTTCTCACACACAGGCACCCTTTAAAAGATACTTTCATTCATTCATTCATTTTTTGTGAAGTATACTTTCAGTTTTGTCTCCGTGCACCTGACTATACCAAGCCGTGTTTCTGACTGGTTCTGGTTTGTTTGACCCAATCTGTCTAACATACTTGGAACACATTTTGGACCTACCAAGTCCCAGAAGCCCTCCGCCAGGCTATAGAGGAGGAAGTTGTCAAGATGCTACATGATTGCATTACTGAAGAATCTGCCAGCCTCGGTCCAGTCCCATCATGGTTGCCCCAAAGCCTCAGGGTTTGTAATGACTTCCGGAGAGTAAATCAGGTGTCAGAGTTTCACAGCTACCCCCCTTCCCCTGGTGGACGACCTGGTGGAGAGCCTGGCTCATCTCGGCCCTCGACCTCACAAAAGGGTACTGGCGTGTGCACATGGTTGGACCACGTATACCATCTGAGGGAGGTTCTGAACAACCTCTGAAGGGCCGGACCATGGAACAAGAAGCCCTGGTCATAAATGGGCCATTGAGGAGTTGAATTATTACCTCTCTGGTAGACATTTCACCCTGCTCATGGAGCATGCCCCGCTTTAGTGGATGGCAAAGGTAAAAGACACTAATGCTTGAATAACCCAGTGGTTTCTTTCATTGCAGGACTTCTTATTCCAGGTACAACATCGAGTGGGATTCCACCACGGCAATGCAGAAGGGCTCTCATGGAGGTACGGTCTCTAGGCTCAAACACCGCCATCATTAGGCTCAGAGCTGATGGTGGGCTTCCATACCATCCACACAAACTGTAGCACACTCTTTACGCTACTGCCTCCATGGTGCTGCATTTCTGCACTACTGTTTTGGACCACCAGAGAGCACAAGGCTTCGGGGCAGAGTGGGGGAATGAAGCATGGCTTGTGAGAGATAAACACCGCAGATCCTCACCCTCTGAGAGAAGAATGGAGAGGATTAAAGGAGCTGGCAGATCTATGATCTTTTCTGGCCATTCTTGATGCACCAATTCCTTCAGTGCACAGAGTCTGTGGTCTTTTGCAGTTTCTGTCCAAAGAGTGTCCTGTTTATACAGGAGAACAGTTGATTATTGCAACAGTGCAAGTGGTCTGGGTCTTAGATTTCTATATCTACTCCATCAGTGTGCTCATCCTGCTCAGGGTCACCATGGTTTTCAAGGTTTGGCAGCCTGCTAAGAATGTCTGCAAGACACAAGGGTAGTTGTATCCCAGTGTTTTAATCAACACACTGAAACTGTGGTGGTGCAGCCTTATGGTGACTAGTGGTTTATGGTCAGTTATCACCAGAAACAACTTACCATATATAGTAGGTATGTATGCTAACACTGAATCCCATACATAGTGGCAAGCAATGGCATGGTTTAAGGTTGCTGCACCTTTCTAGAGCTTATCTTTGTTATGTGTAACGGCGGCCCTTCAGTCCACACGCACAACCACGGCATGCTCCTCACTTGACTGCCACCCAGGTGCTGAAGGGACAGAACCACTTCAGCACCATTGTTGTGGATTGCAAACAGGCACATGGCCACAGGGTGGGGCATTTACATTTACGGCGTTTGGCAGATGCCCTTATCCAGAGCAACTTACAAAAGTGCTTTCTCAAGTGCATGCCTTCCTTGTACCCTGACAGATGGTGGGACGAGTCGAGCAGTGCTAGAGAATCGGAAGGAGCGTGGTGCCATGTGAAGTGTGATAAGTGCTTTGAGATAAGTGGGTGCTGGTCCGTTTTTGGCTTTATAGGCAAGCATCAGTGTTTTAAATCTGATGCGGACAGCTACAGGAAGCCAGTGGAGAGAGAGCGTAGCAATGGGGTGGTGTGGGAAAATTTAGAAAGGTTGAAAACCAATCGTGCAGCTGCATTTTGGATCAGTTGCAGAGGACGAATGGCGCTCAGAGGCAAACCTGCCAGGAGTGAGTTGCAGTAGTCCAGTCTTGAAATGACAAGGGACTGAACAAGCACCTGTGTGGCCTGTGTTGAAAGAAATGGATAAATTCTTCTGATGTTATAAAGGAGAAATCGACATGATCGTGTCAGATTAGCAATGTGAGAGGAGAAGGACAGATGATTGTCCATGGTTACCCCAAGGTTGCGTGCAGTAACCAAAGGCGAGATCAGAGAATTGTCTAGGGTGATTGCAAGATCCTGAGATGGGGATGAAGGGCAAAGGAATAGAGCACAGCTGGTGGCCAATAAGGACTGCAGCAGCTCCTCACCTTCACAGAGAAGCCAGGAGAGTATAAAAGGGCACTGCAACCACAGCAAGGTGAGCAAGCTCTGTCCCTTAATTCCACTGATTTCTTTGTCTGTCCACCACAGGGATCAGGCTGCGACAACAGCAGTGCTCACCCCCTATGCCGTGCTGAGAGCTCTCATTCCTGGTACCCATGGGAATGTCTCAGACTTCTGGACACCTTCAGCCTGAGCCTGCACCTCTACGCCTGGCTCACAGAGGCCACTGCGACACACACCCCTAGCACCCTAACATAGCCCATGACCCTCAACGCCAGCACCACTCACTCTACCTACACCTTCACCTTATCACTTCTCCCTCACTCTAAGAAAATAAATTCACCTTCTTTTGCACCAGTCCTCTCTCTAGTGTGTCTATGTTCTGCCCATCGCTGTGGCGAGTCGCTACATATATATATGTTTTTATCTTCCTTGAAGATGACCCTGGCTGTTCTACTACTGAACCTACCAAGTCTGTCAAACTGATTGGGATATGCTTCTTTTACTTTGGTGATGTCTGGTATACATTTTCATGAAGGTGTTTTGTTTTTGGCTCTATATTCACCTGGATGCAGTTCCTTTTCTCTGCCACTGTGTCAACATTAACAATCACCAAGTTCAGCAATTCAGTTGTAGGTAATCCAACTACAGTTGGCCTTGATACATCCACCACCTAAAACTTTGCATTAACCCACTTGGACCTTTTGTACTGACATGGAATATTGATAACACCAAAGCAAGGGATCACATCACTACTATATGATGTCAACTTTAGGTGTTAGGTGCTGGTTCAAGATTTTTCATGGCATGAGAGTTTGTTCCATACATTTGCCTGAATGTAAGCAATGGGAGCATAATTCCAGAAGCCCCTGTATCTATTTTCATGCAGAGTGTATTGTCTCAGGGTGGTTTTACATGAATGCTATGCATACACTTTGCACTGACAATGATAGAAAAAAATATCTTTTTGGTAGCCGTATTCCTCACTGTCCCATTGTCTCATTGTCATCTATACTATCAATGTGGGATTCACACCTTTATCTGTGTCCCTTCTTGGGTTTGCTGTGCCTATAATGCATGCTGTGTGGAGGTTGAGACTTGCTTCTTTGGCTGCGGCTAGAGGTTTATCTCTGTTGTCTATTATTTTTGACACTTGTTGGGTCATCACCAAATTTTTGGGCTCTCCCTACCCTGATAGGGGAGGAATTCAATCAGTCACAGATTACTTTGTGTATTGTTTCCTGACCAAATGGATCTAGATGTCCACCTACCACACCCCAGACCCAGATAATGGGGTGAGAATAGTTGGCCCTGTTGTTGCACTATCCAGTGTCCTTGAGCGCAGGTGTATTTAAAGAAGATATTCTGAAGTTAGAGTTAAGTCCTATGGAGAGAAGACAGCTGTGAACAGACTGGGATTTAAAAAAGACCTTAGCTCACTTCAGCTTGGTAGGTTTTCTTTCTTTAATTCTTTCTATCTAAAAATAAATAAATATATACATTTAAACCATATTTAATAAATAAATAATACATTTATATTTGCAATTGACAAAATGTGTTTCTTTGCATCCTAATTATATTGTGCCTGATTCTTTGCTATAAATGTATTTAATATGGTTAAAATGGTTTAAATATTTTAAATGTATTTTAAATATCCAAAATGGTTCAAGTTTAAATTAGTATGGAATGCTATTTTGAAGATTAATTGTACAATAGAGGTGTGTTTTTTTATTATTAACTATTATAAACTATTTATGAAAATTAGACGGTACTGTTATAGGAAAAGTTATTATACATCGGATAGTATTGCTAAAAGAAGTTATACTACACCTGTCAAACTAAATAAAACCATGTAACAAATTAATAACCAGACATGAGCTTAAAACTCTTGTCACTATATAGCAGTTTTGACCTATAGATGATAAAAGCTGAAATATCTTCTCTATAGCTTAACAAGTCATGTAAAATAAAATTAAATTAAAAGGATTCTTAGAGATATATTTGTGTGAGAGCTGTATGTAGTGACTAAAGCTGTCTCTTCAAATTATGTTTTACTTTATTTATTTACTATAAACTTTATTTTGGATTTCTGTTTTTGTGATTGATAAATAAAGTACATGATATGTGTTTAGCTGAACAAAAGCACCTAATGGTTTATTCATAAAACAGTGTATGCTGACTCAGTACATACATTTTATCATTTGAGTTTTGATATTAGCCAAATAGTGTTGTGGCTAATAGTCAGGAAATGATTGTGATTGTAAGAGGTCAGTGAGGATTGAGACATATGAATAATAAGGTGTGATTGGCTAGCCATCTCAGCTGACCAATTTTGATCCAATCACTTTGCGACACATTGTTACCAGGTATCTAAAAATACATTGCTATGGGCCAAAACTTTCAAAGATTGTTGCTTTTGTCTACTGTTCTGCTACAGTTTAAAATGTCATCGTCTGGTTCTCTTCACACTATAAAACATAGTAGAGGGAGTAGAGGGAGTGCAGAGGGAGTAATGCAGAAATGGACAAGAAGAAATTTCACTGCTTACTGAGTGGGAAGAGTTTTGCCCTCCAGAATACTCTCACAGACCACCAGTGCATTCATCCAGTGCAAACCATATTACTTCTCACAATGTGGGAAGAGTTTTGCACACCACTGTCATTTTAAAAGACACCAGCACATTCACAGAGGAGAGAAGCCATATCACTGCTCACAGTGTGAGAAAGGTTTTAATAATAGTTCTGATCTCAAGAAACATGAGTGCATTCACGCAGGAGAGAAGCATTCCTGCTCACAGTATGGGAAGTTTTATGCAACAAAGTAGTTTAAAAAGAAACACCAACTTGCTCATATAGGTGAGAAGCCACATTACTGTTCACAGTGTGGGAGAAGTCTTTCAGAATTAAGTACTTTAAAAAGACACCAACGCATTCACACAGGAGAGAAGCCGTATCAGTGTTCACAGTGTGGGAAGAGTTTTACACAACAGGGTACTCTCAAAACACACCAGCTCATTCACACAGGAGAAAAGCCATAACACTGCTTACACTGTGAGAAGAGTTTTATTCAGTGTAGTGATCTTATACTACATGAACACAGTCACACAGGAGAGAAGCTGAATAACTGCTCACAGTGTGGGAAGAGTTTTACTCAAAGTAATCATCTTAAATATCAGCACATTCACCCAGTAAAAAGGCCATATCACTGCTCATAGTGTCGGTCAATGTTTAATGTTGGATGTGATCCCAAAAATCATCAGCATGTTCACAAATGAGAGAAGTTATATTGCTGCTCACAGTGCTGGAAGTTTGACACAACATAATAGTTATAAAAGACACCAGCATATCCATTATTCATGTGTTAAATCTGCAATGATGATTTTAACATATGATGGAAAAGACTCTCCTCTGCCTGATGAGCAATAGTAACACATGGCAGAGGCACGAGAAAACTTAATTAGTCACTCTGATTTGATTAGCTATAGTAGTTACACTGTTTATGAAGATAGTTTTGAATAATACATGTAATTACCTGTATTAACAGATAAGACTTGATGTAATGTATATATATATATATATATATATATATATATATATATATATATATATATATATAGAGTCATGTGAAAAAATTAGGACACCACATGAAAGCCTGT
>CM075005.1:3503320-3549017 GCA_037576675.1 Pangasius sanitwongsei | reverse complement strand
TACCAATATGAAGTCCAAGGAGATCTCAATGCAAGTGAAGGAGGCCATCATTAGGCTGAAAAAACAACATAACTCTATAAGAGAGATAGCAAAAACCTTAGGTGTGGCTAAATCAACAGCTGGGTACATTCTTAAAAAGAAAGAAAGCACTGGTGAGCTCAACAACATCGAAAGGTGTAGTAGTGCAGTCTAGTAGTGCTGGTCACAGATTGGGTTCACAAGAGGTCAGTGAAGATGCATTCGAGATACAGGAAAAGGCCAGATGTGAACAGCTGGCCATCTCGGCTTACCACATGTTAGTACCAAGTGTAATCAGGGCCTAATACTGTCTAACATGTTATTTCTGGTTTTTGTTTTGCTGCAGAGTGAAATGTCGTCATCTGGTTTCCATCATGCTAAAAACCATGACAAGGGGATTCATGCAGAAATGGGCAAGGAGATAATTTACAACTGCTCGCTGTGTGGGAAGAGCTTTACTAGAAAGGGTCATCTTAAACAACACCATCTAATCCACACAGGAGAAAAGCCACATCAGTGCTCACAGTGTGGGAAGACATTTATACAAAAAAGCAATCTCAAAAAGCACCAGCGCATTCACACCGGAGAGAAGCCGTACGAGTGCTCTCAGTGTGGGAAGAGTTTTACCCGACACAGTCCTTTTAAAAACCACCAGCGCGTTCACACCGGAGAGAAGCCGTATCACTGCTCACCGTGTGGGAAGAGTTTTTCACTACAGAGTTCTTTTAAAAGACACCAGCTCATTCACAATGGAGAGAAGCCGTATTACTGCTCACAGTGTGGGAAGAGCTTTACACGATACAGTAATTTAAAAAGCCACCACCGCATTCACACAGGAGAGCAGCTGTTTTGCTGCTTACAGTGTGGGAAGAGTTTTAAAGAGTTGACTACTTTAAAAAACCACCAGCTCATTCACACAGGAGAGAAGCCACATTACTGCTCGGAGTGTGGGATGAGTTTTAGGGAGTTAAGTCATTTAAAAACACACCAGCGCATACACACAAGAGAGAAGCCACATTACTGCTCACAGTGTGGGATGAGTTTTAGAGAATTGAGTCATTTAAAAACACACCAGCGCATTCACACAGGAGAGAAGCCACACTACTGCTCACAGTGTGGGATGAGTTTCAGAGAGTTAAGTCATTTAAAAACACACCAGCGCATTCACATGGGAGGGAAGCCATATTACTGCTCACAGTGTGGGATGTGTTTTAGAGAATTGAGTCATTTAAAAACACATCAGCGCATTCACACAAAAGAGAAGCCACATTACTGCTCACAGTGTGGGATGAGTTTTAGAGAATTGAGTCATTTAAAAACACACCAGCGCATTCACACAGGAGACAGGCCATATCGCTGCTCACAGTGTGGGAAGAGTTTTAAACAACATGGATCTTTCAAGGCACACCAGCGCATTCACACAGGAGAGAAGCAGTAACACTGCTGACAGTGTGGAATGAGCTTTACACAACATGCCGGAGTGAAACCTCATTACTGCTCACAGTGTGTGAAATGTTTTTGTGTTGGTGTAATAAGAAAATAATCTGCTCATTTACACAGAACAGAAGCCGTACACTCGCAGTGTGGGTGTGGTTTACATTATTCAAGTGTTGAATAGGAAATGACTATCTTAAGTTAAATGTAAACCGCAGGCTTTCTGCCTTCTGAAGAGCAGTACGACCTGACACAGGCAGAAGGCTAACATGTTAACAGAACAATGCAAACAAAAAGAAGTTTATGGTTTAATGATCATTTATATGTGAACAAATTATGAGTCATCTAAATAGTTACTATTTTCTAAGAGGCACGCATTGGTGTCACTCTTTCCAGTGGCTGGATCTTAAATGTTGTGTGGGATATATAGTGCATCACAATGTAACTGTTCGTTTGCAGCTTATTATAAATAGCCAGTTTTAGAGCAATTGATTATCATTAGAACAAACCTAATTCATGATTCTGATTTGATTAGCTGCAGTAGTTATTCTGCTCATGCTGACTGTTTAGAATAATATATGCAATTATGTCTAGTTACAGAAAATGTTTCTGTAATTAAAAAAAAAACGTTTGGATGTTTGGACTATACGTTAATATAGTTTTATTATTATTTTTTTTTCCTTATGCTAGCTTGCAGCAGAAATTGGTCCAAATGCCTTTTAAAATATTTGCGTAGGCCAAAACAAACATAAAATTTCCCTGGGATATTCATAATCAAATCACAAAAATACTGGGCACGAGGAAGGCAACAAACTCCATAAAAAGCAACAAAACTCCATAAAAAGCAAAGCTCGCTGAGCGGAAAACACAAAACAGCTACCAAATGGCCAAAAAAGATGTTAGCAGTGTAAAAGAATTTAGCAGTGTAACCAGTAACAGTATCTGAAATGGCCAAAATATGGAGAGAAACCAAGCAAGAAATAACGGACAAAACTTGGCCATACACAGGAATGGCACAGAGTCCTTTTATCCGTCGAATTAGTGCAATCTAAAGTGTTGCACAGCATTAAACGTGGAAGCTGTGGCAAAAGGAACTGATTTATAACCTAGCTTTCATCCTAATAAAAAAAAAACAAAAAACATACTGGACTCTAAATATCCTTTCCCTCTTATGCTAACTCCTCCAATAATATTATTTCTGCATTTGCATCACCTGGGCTTACAGCTTCCATATGCACAGACCAGACTGCTCTCCTTTTATATAATGGCATGTATTCTTAATTGAACAAGTCACCTTATTTGTCTTAAAAAGTATTTGGTTTGGCTTGCATTATTTTTCTTTATTTTTTTATAATTAATATTTAATTATTGCCATTAATATGTTAGTCTAAATCTAATGTAAATTAAAAATGATGAGAAGAAGTGAAATTCCTGATTGTTGAATATTTCTCTCCTGAATGCAGTGGCAACAATTAAACAGTTTGTTTCATGGAAGGCCTTTGACTTTTCCAATACACTTCATCCACATGGATGTTTCAGAATAAACACGCTTCGAGATAATATCAATTATCAGTAATATCAGTGAATGGCAAGAGCTGCAGGGAGAGGGGGAAATACTTATGTTATACATGGTGTAATGTAACATCACTAATATAGCCTGATGCCAGTTGGCTTGTAGCATGGAGGCATTACTGCAATGGTCCCTGACCTATTTAATAGATGCTGGGGCTTGTGGAAGTTCAGATCAGTTAAAATGCATGGTCAAAGTTTGATACGTCCCCCTGAGTTGGAAGAACATCTGATGGAGCCACTATTATAGCCACATCAGTGTAGATCATTTTAAAAATGTGAAGGAAAAACTTCAAATAATGATACCAATTAGCAAAAATTTACCATGTGATTTTTTGCACCTTATACTGAGTGGGTTTGGGGAAACATGGCAAGCTATTGTTCTTTTCTTTTCTTTTCAAATATATTATACAGGCAGGTCCATAAGTATTTGGACAGTGACACAATTTTCATATTTTTACCTCTGTACACCACAGCAATGGATTTGAAATGGACTAATCAAGATGCGATTGAAGTGTAAACTTTCAGCTTTAAGAGATTTAACAAAAGTATTGCAATAACTAGTTAGGAATTACAGCCATTTTTACAGAGTCCCTCCATTTTCACAGGCTCAAAATAAATTGGACCAGACTGTATCTTATAATACAGTTTGTGGTAACTATAGTTAATATTATTAGGGGTCAAGCACCTTTTCTTCTTATTATTATTCTTCTGCATCTTCTTTTTCTTCTGGCTAGGTTATCTATAGCAGCCCATAGAATCGTCTGGTAAAAAGTTGTGAAATTTGGCACACTGGTTGTGGAGGGTCTAAGGAACATTCTGACCAAATTTGGGCCAAGTGCTGCCAATGTTGTAGCGCCACCATCGGGTCAAATTTGGGCCTAATTTGGAAGTATGTTTATGGTCATAACTGTGAACAGTGTGTCCAATATTTAAAAGCCAGACATCACTGGATTCTCTGGAGCAAGACAAGTTCAACACACCCTATAATGTCGTGAAAAAAAAAAAATCCTTCATCTTGGATTTTGTCAAAAACTGTTTTTTCGCTACTCCTCCTACAAATTTTTTTCCAGTCATCACTAGATGGCATCTATAGGCAGTATTATTATTATTATTATTATTATTATTATTATTATTATAAAAATACAAGCTCCTCATTGCTGATAATAGCTAATATGTTTTCTTCTAATAGCTGCATATACTATGGATGTATATACTTAATTAAATTATCTGACTCCAAATTGCTTAACTAGATTGTACCTAGTATTGATAGACCTTCAGTGAATATAAAAAGTCTTTACAATCCTGTTAAAATTATAGGCTTTTGTGATGTAAAAATTTAAACCAAGCTAAATAATTTCAGATCTTTCCACCTTTCCATTTCACATTTCCACCTTTAATGTGATATAGAAACCAACAAAATTCAAGTAAAAATCAAATAGAAATATTTCAGCAAAAAAAAGAAAAAGAAAAAACTTATAAAACCTGGTTGCACAAATATGCAGACCCCTTAACTATTACTGTGTTAAAACATATTTTGCTTGTAATACAGCACTCAGTCTTTTTGGGTAAGAGTCTTCCAACTTAGCACATGTTGGTTTGGCAATTTTATTCTGCTCTTCCTTGTAAAATTGCACCAGCTCTATTAAATAGTGAGGTGATCTCCTGTGCACAGCCCTCTTCAAGTCATTACACAGGTTTTCAATAGGATTTAGATCTGGGCTCTGACTGGACCATACAGAGACTTTGGTCTTGTTCTTCTGAAGCCATTCCTTTGTTGAATTGGATTTATGTTTTGGGTCATGAATTTTTTTTTCATTTTCAGCTGTCTAACAGAGGCCTGCAGGATTTGTGCCAGAATAGATTGGTATTGGGAGCTGTCCATGATTCTATCTTGCCTACAGCCCCCAGTCCCAGCTGAAGAGAAGCAGCCTCATACTCCCTGTTATGTATTCTTCTTGTCCTCCTGGAGGGATATACTGTTCTTGGTGATGTCACTGTGTTGGCCCATTTTCTCCAGTTGTTGATGATGTCCTTCACAGTGTTCCATGGTTCATCTAATGTTTTGGAAATTCTTTTGTAAACCTCTCCTGATTTATACCTTTGGACAGTGAAATCCTGTACATGCTTTGTAAGGTCCTTGCCTACGATGGCTTCAGCAGTCAGTTGAAAACAAGATGTCAAGAAAATCTCACAGAAACAGCTGATTTTATTTGGGGTTATGAGAATCTCTTCATTGATGAGTACACTCGCCAAACACTTTACTAATACTGGGTAGGGCCTCCCTTTGCTCTCAAAACAGCCTTAATTTTTCATGGCATAATTTCCACAATTCGGGTTCATGTTGATATGATTACATCATGCAATTCCTGCAGATTTTTCAGGTGCATTTTCATGCTGCGAATCTCCCATTCTACCACAAAGGTGTTCTACTGGATTCATATCCGGTGACTAGGAAGGCTACTGAAGAACATTGAACTCATTGTCATGTTCAGGAAACCAGTTTGAGATGACTTTTGCTTTGTGACATGGTGCATTATCATGCTGGAATTAGAACATTAGAAAATGGGTAAATTGTGGCCATGAAGGGATGCACAGACCCGACGTGGTCTTCTGCTGTTGTAGCCCAGCCGTCTCAAGGTTCATTGTGTTGTGCATTCTGAGATGCTTCTCTGCTCACCATAATTGTACCATAATTGAGTGGCTATCTGAGTTACTGTAGCCCTTCTGTCAGATCGAACCAGTCTGGCCACTCTCTGCATACCTCTCTCATCAACAAGGCATTTCTGTCCACAGAACTGACTCTCTCTGAATTATTTTTCTTTATTGCAACATTCTGAGTAAACTCGAGAGACTGCTGTGTGTGAAAATCCCAGGAGAACAGTTATAGAAGTACTCAAACCAGCTAGTCTGGCACAATCATGCCATGGTCAAAATCACTGAGATCACATTTTTTCCCCATTCTGATGGTTGATGTCAACACATGATTGGCTGATTAGGTTATTGCATGAATGAGTAGGTGTACAGGTGTTCAAGTATATTGATTAAAAGCAAGCAGTAGTATTTAATGTGCCTTATCTAGATTATAATACAACTCATAGTTTGAAATCTATTTAGGTTGTTTAAAAAAAAATTAATGGTCTGTACAGTCAACAGTATGGGTTTGAAATAACTTTAACTTTTGTACAATATTATGCACGTTCTGTAAAATATACATCTTACTTTGATTAGTTTAGCTGTTACCGAATTTTACTGATTTAAAAAATAAATAAATAAATAGCTTCTAAACAGCTAAATATATTTCTTCAAAATAACTTTAATTTTATATCCCTTCTCTGGAATAGAGAATAAGCAAATGGCAAGCAAATTGGATGCTGTCTATACCATCAACTTCTTATTCTTAAAACGTCAAAAAAATTTGATGGCCCTCTCACCTTGGTATGCGAGAAATTGTGCTAACACCTATAGTGACAGAGCAAGGGAGCAGGAGCTGGGACATTGCAGGGCATTGATATTTCCACCAGACCCCATCTTTTAGTTAAATATCAAGGAGCCCACCCTGAAGGAGGTCCAGGATGTTGTTAGAGCTGTCAGAACAAGCATGGCACCAGGCTCCACCGGAGTGCTACACGTGATCAATAAGAGGTGTCCCAGGCTCTTGCATTGTTTGAGGAGAATTATCAAAGTGGAATGAAGGAGGTGGGAAAAGTGGCCCAGCAATGGATATTTGTGGATTCCAAAAGAGGAGAACTCAAGTAACATTGAGCAGCTCAGGACAATCTCTCTCCTCAGTGCTTATGGCAAAGTATTCTTCAGTATTATTGCCGGATGCCTGACAGAGTTTCTCCTGAGGAACTTCTATATCAGTGCCTCCATGCAGAAGGGGGAAGTCCTAAAGGTGTCTGGGTGCATTGAACACAGTTGTCACTTAGCTGATCCAAGAGGCACAGGAAGGTAATAGAGAGCTGGCTGTTCTGTTGCTAGAGCACACCAATGCTTATGACTCAATCCCACACAAGCTGGTGGAAGCTATGGGTGTTTCAGGTAGGATCAGGGACCTCATTCTGGATAACTACAGTTGATTTATTCTGAGAGCCACCTCTGGAACATCAACATCAGCATGCCATCAGCTGGAGAAATGTATTATAATTGGGTGTACCATTTTAGTGACGTTGTTTGCCCTGGCCATGAACATGCTTGTCAATTCAGCAGAAGTGGAGTGTGGAGGCCCCCTGACCAAGGCTGGTGTTGGGCAGCCACCTATCAGGGCATTCATGGATGACATTAGTGCCAGGATGCATAGGGATCCTACAAGGCCTTGAGCAACTCAACATCTGAGTCTGGTTCTAAGGAAGGGGAACGTAACTGACAAGTTCTGTTTCTTGATAGCAGGCATCCACATCCTGTCAGTCACTAAAAAGCCAGTTAAGAGCCTGGGCAAGGTTTTGACTGCACCCTGAAGGGCACTGAAGACACTGCAGAAGGTCAAAGCCTAGATTTATCAACATGGCATTCTACCAAAACTCCTCTGGCCCATGCTGGTCTATGAGGTTCTGCGTACCACTTTTGAGGGCTTTGAGACAATGACCAGCTACTTCTTGCGCAGGTGGCTGAGCCTACATAAAAGTTTCAGCAGCATTGCCTTGTATGGGAACAGGAACAAGCTTCAGCTCTCTTTCAGCAGTCTGTCAGAGGAGATCATAGATACCTGGGCAACAGAGATGTTTCTGTAAAGAGAATCCACTGACACCAGAATCTTTGTGGCAGGCATTGAGGTGAGAAGTGGGAGGAAGTGGAGGCCCATCAAAGTTGGCTACAGAGGCTTTACAGGCCATTCTCTGTACAGGGCCCTTAAGCTTCTTGGCATCACAGCGCTGCACAATAGGAAAGCTATGAGAAACACCACAGAGGCTGCATACAAGGCATCACAATATCTGTGGACTAAGTAGGGTGATCTGTGGAATGCATAAGCTGCTCGGAAGCAAACCTTGTTAAGTGAGCTGGCTACAATGACCCCTTCGTATTTTAGATAGGGTTGAGATGAGTGCTGGTGTCATACACTAATGCATGTACGGTTCTTGTGTGTTTGTGTGGCGTGAGGAATCCCTATGGAAGCAGTTTCACTGAGCATGCATTAACTGGGCCAGTGGGGCTTGCTATAGCCATATTGAGTCCTTTAATAGTACATCACACCTATTTTCATAGGTAATTGTCAGATTTTTGAGATATTTTGAAAATAAGGAGATAATGGTGTAGGAACTAAGCAGAAAGTGCAATTCATCTGTATCCGATAGTCTCAAATGGCAGGTTTGCAGGGATTAAAAATTCCTACAGTAAAATTTCTTCATATTGAGTACTTTGATAGTTCATTGCACTTATTTTCAGAGGGAACTGTCAGAAAACGAGGTGGTAGTGGCATAGTGATTAAGCAGAAAGTGCAATTTACCTGTATTTGATAGTCTCAAAAAATGTCAAGTTAATAGTTCTATTATCAAAAGCTCCTACAGTGAAATTTCTTCACGTTGAGTGTTTTAAAATTAAATCACACCTATTTTCATTTGCAACTGTCAGATTTTTCAGAGGTTTTGAAAACGAGGAGATAATGGCATAGGAACTAAGGAGAAAGTGCAATTTGCCTGTATTCAGTAGTCTTAAGCGGCAAGTTCACAGGGCCATTATTCAAAATTCCTACAATAAAATTTCTTCATACTGAGCCTTTCGATAGTGCATCACACCAATTTTAATATGTATTTGTCATATTCTTCAGAGGTTTTGAAAATAAGGAAATAACCAGAAAGTGCCATTTGCCTGTATTCAATATTCGCAAATGCCAAGTTCACAGGGCCATTATTCAAAATTCTTACAGTAATTTTTTAATAGTGAGTATACAATACATTAAACATATTTTTATATGCAGTTGTCGTATTTTTGAAATGGCATACGAAATAAACAGGGTTTTTTTTCCCCTCTTTCGTGCACTGCGCTCACTGAATTGTATTGTAATTATATTGTGCTCCATGGCGCCCTCTATAGGCGCAAGATTGTAAGTCCAGGATCTTTTAAAGTGGGAGGAATATGCATATACACCCTGTTACTGTAACACTTAAAATTTTTATGAATCTCTTAAAAGTAGAGGAACTTGAACAATTTGCATACAGTTGCTTTGCGGAATATATAACGGCAGACACTGCAAATTTGAATATTCTTCTAACCCAGTGAGAGAAAGACTCTTCTGGGGAAATGAACGATCTGAATACAACCCTAATCCTCGTGAGTTTATTACAATCCATTAACGGCAAACTAAACCTACTTGAATCGAGGTATAGTGATGCAAGAATTTTTTGGGGGAAAAAAAGCCTCAAACACAGCAAAGCAGAAATGGTCAAAACAAGGCATGAATATGCAACTACACTCTGCACTCCAGTATACGAACTCTAATCAGAGGAATAACACAAAAGGAAAAAAAAAAAGACAAAAGAAAATCACACTGTTCTCAGTACAAAATCATGCGAGAAAGTATTATCTTTAATGGAATTGAAGAAAAAAAAACTATCGATGACCAGGAGGGGAAATAGTGATATTTTATGCAATCAGCTTTAAAGTGAAAATGGAATTGAAAGCTCTTCTCTAAATATAGTTTTAAATGTTTGATAAAAAAGCACATTAGTGTAACATTTCAGGATCAAAACTTGCACTCATAAAAACATAAATACTGTATTATGGACAATAAATAAGTAGACCTAAGTATTTAGGGTACTCAAATATCCTAAATACTTAAAAGAAAAAACTTAGTATTTATATTTTTCCCCTGGAAACATGAATATAGTATATCTTTAATAATTGCACTCGTACCTTTAAAGCTCACTCTAAGAGTTAATTAAAATAGTAGATCCTGCATGAGATAAGTCAAGCTCTCCTGGCATACACAGACACAATGAAACTTGGATTTATCATCTCAGTGATATTGGGATATTTAAAAAAAAAAAAAACAGTAGAAAGAGAATATTTATACTCTTCATCCCTGCATTAATCTTTTACATGTGTTGCATGTGTTTTTGTCAACAATTCATTCATTCATTCAATATTCAGGCAATACATCCAATCACAATTAGCAATCATGCACCTGTTGAATAAAAATCAAAGATTCCTGCAATAAAGTTTTGGATGGAGCTTTAATATATCATTACATACATATCCAGATTTCTGTATAATGCAGAAAGTAGAGTATTATAGAGTAGAATACTCTATTAGTACACAATTATCTGTTGTTAGACAACCTTATGTTAGTTCGATTAATGAAACAAACTTTGTTTAGCTCAGGAAACAGACATAGTCTTAATATGATGTAATATGAGGCAGGTTGCAGATGGTCAGTTTAGCCTGTTTGTCTGCTGTCTCTGTATCACAACAGCTTTACTAGGACTGTTCTAAGATCTCAGCACCTCATTAAAAGGTCTTGTCCTTAAAGCTAATCTGATTATCAATAAAGCCCACATTGTTTTGAGAGCACCACCTGGACATCCAGCAGTTCAGTGACAATAACCTGCTGTAAGCTACATGTAGATGGATTACATACATGCTGCATTTGGATGGGGCCAGAACATATGGCATCAGACATGGCTTTCACTAATTTACACAAAAAAATGCATGGTTCCAATTTGTTAATCCTCAAGTAGCTAATAAAATTATTACACAAACTAAGGGAGCATTTATGTGCTCATTTGAGGTTTATGGCAGTTAAATGTTAACCATGGGGTGTGGTATGTTAACCAGCTACGAATAACCATTTGGAACTGGAAAATATTTCAGAGGGGTCGAAACCTGAAATCCACCCTTTTAGCTACGTGTCTGATCCAAATAGCTCACACATAGCTCCAAGCCTAACTACAAGACTGAAAAGAAAATTTGGAACACAAGAATAAAGTAGAAAAAAATTAAATTTGATATTGTTCTGGTGAAACATAGGTGGCAGTGACAATGCGCTGCACTGACTTGATAAATGTTACATAATACTGAGGTATTTATACAACTGGCCACTTAACAATACATCTTTTTGAAATACTGGTAGCTAGTCATACTAAATGCCAAAACCCAGAGTGTTGTAATCGCAAAAGGTCAGTGAGGATTTATTCAAGACACACGAAAAGGCCAGGCTGGAATTGCTATCTGTCTTGGTGGATCACTCAAGATGCATTGTTACCAGGTGTAATTGAGGCCTAACCTTTCTAACATCGTTTCTGTCTCTTCTTCTACTACAGAGTGAAATTTCGCTATATAGTTGTCTTCATACTAAAGACCATACTAAAGACAGATTCATACAGTAATGGGCAAGGAGAAAATTCACTACAGCTCAGTCAGCACATTCATCCAGGAGAGAAACCGTATCAGTGCTCAGAGTGTGGAAAAACTACTAAGAGTAGTAATCTCAAAATACTTGAGTGTTCAGACAGAGGCGAAGCCATGTCACTGTTTACAGTGTGGGAAGAGTTTTAAAGGATTGGGTGCATTATAGAGTCACCAGCACATTCACACTAGAGAGAAGCTATATCAGTGCTCTCACTGTGGGAAGAGTTTTACTCGAAACGCTCATCTTAAACAACACCAGCTCATTCACGCAGGAGAGAAGCCACATTACTGCTCACGGTGTGGGAAGAGTTTTACATGTCAAAGTACTCTATAAGAGCACCAGCACATTCACACAGGAGAGAAGCCGGAGAGAGACTCACCCAAACTGGACAGTGCATAAAATCAAGAACATAGGCCTGCAATCTCCATAAATGTACATACTGAGGAGCTCAGGCACTGTCACAGGATTCCACCTCTGCTGCAAGCATTATTGGGGCTGCCACCTATCCTCTCATAGCTCACCTATCCTCTGTTGCATCACTTATTACAGAGTTCCACACTGCATCAGGAAGCAACATCAGCACAAGAAATGTATGTAGGGAGCTTCATGAAATTGGTGTCCCTGGCTGGCTTGGCTCGTACACATGCTTAAGATCAGTATGTGCGATACCAAGTGTCGTTCGGAGTGGTGTAAAGCACACCACTACTGGACTCTGGAGCAGTGGAAACGTTCTCTGGAGTGATGAATCATGCTTCACTATCTGGTAGGCTGATGGATATACAAAAGACATGGATCGTTGAAGAATCACAGAATAAAGATCAGGTTCATTAACATGATACTAATGGGAGATGAACTATTCAGTATTAGCTCAACCTAAACTTTGCCTTAACGAGCTCCAAAATAAAAGCACAGTTCTACCATATGTCTGTACAAGCAAAAGAAATAGGCTTTTGTATATAGAGCTGCATAGGATGGGTCCCTGGAGGACTAGTGGTTAGGCCACAGTGCGCTAACTGCTTCGGCCCGGGTTCAATTCCTAGCCAGGGAACCAAACCCAGCATGCAGCAGTGCGCTCTCAGTGCTGGTCCCAAGCCCGGATTAAATTGAGGAGGGCTGCATCAAGAAGGGCATCCAGTGTGAAAACTATGCCATATCAAATACATGGACCAATGATTCACTGTGTTGTTATTGTGGCTACCCAATCCACATCCTCTGTCCGATTTGCTTTGCACGTGCTCACCATTGTAACTCATAAACACTTTTTTAATCGTTTAATATATTGTAGTTATATAACGAAACGTTGGAAATAACATTCTGCTTGTATGTATTACGCTTAATTTATGTTATGATAAAAGTTCAGGGTAACACGTGGCCTTATTTTGTCCTTATTCGGATTGACTCGAGTGTTAAAAAGTGAACGCTTGGATCAGGCAGTACCGCTTCTACCCGATCAGCACCATTTTGCAAATCGGGCAGTGTTCGCGGAATCTCGCGAGAGGAGGTGAGATTTAATATGGCGGCGCCCTAAGCTGCTGAAACGCTGTTGGTCTGCTGCTGATGACTTTGCTTATTGAAAACAAACAAACAGTTATCCCAGAATCTCTTAAAATTAGAGGAGCTTGTGCAGTTGCTTTGGTGAATATTTCATGGCGGAGACATGCAACTCTGAAGAGTCAGCTAACCCTGGGAAACGAGAGAAACACACGGATGATCTGAATACAAGCCCTGTCCAGGTGAGTTTACTCCAATCCATCTACAGCAAACTAAACTTAAACTGATGCATAGAGTTGTGAGAATTGCTTTGACAACAACTAAATTTATATTACATGGACTGAAAACACAACATTACACTCCCACTGTCCAGTCTCCATCTGGAAGAAAGTATACACTCATCAAAGAAAACTGTTTGTTTGTTTGTTTGTTTGTTTATTTAACTTATTAGGCCAGAAAATAAATGCTGATAAGTTAAAATGTCCTAATTTACCTGAAAGATAGATAGATAGATAGATAGATAGGTAGATAGATAGATAGATAGATAGATAGAGTTTGATGTGTGCATGTGTATAGATGTTTTGATAGATAATCTT
Source organism: Pangasius sanitwongsei (assembly GCA_037576675.1). NCBI lineage: Eukaryota > Metazoa > Chordata > Actinopteri > Siluriformes > Pangasiidae > Pangasius > Pangasius sanitwongsei. The sequence continues at coordinate 3,535,562 of CM075005.1, read as the reverse complement.
TTTATTATTATTATTATTATTATTATTATTATTATTATTATTATTATTATTATAAGGATACTTGTGTATGCTACTTAATGTCCTATGTCCTATGTTATTTTGCACTAACATGTATTGTGTATTTACACCTGAGGCCCAGTTAAATTACATTTCATTATACATTACAACCCCTGTAAATATATAATGACAATAAAGCTTCACTGAATAAATCGTTAAGCTGTTGCCAAGTTTCAGTCGGACACACAAATTTAATGCTGTTGTCACATTGACTGTGTATATGTGTGGACAGTGATTCAACAGTGATTCAAAAGTGAAGCCAAAATGTTTTTGAAGCCCAGTGGCTGGCTGCAGTATCATTTTTAACCCCGCCCATTTTCATGTTAGTGAATGGGATAGGACCCAAAATTACATTTTTAAGTTACATCTGCTTGATGTCACTCCCTTTCCTTATGATAAATACATTTATCAGAGTTATTTGGTGATAAAATAATAGGATGTGGTTAATTAGGTGATTGACCTCACTCTTTCTAACTACATCGGCCAATATCTCACAGCATGCATGCTCCAGACCTAAAACAAGTAGAGTGTCCACCACCAATATGGGTGGGCAAGACCTACTGTCCCACTGGCTGTATGTGCTGTGCATGTTCTGGCTCCAAGTCTCTACTGCGCAGACTCTGGCTCCAGTTTTCACAAGATGACGATTCCTACTGAGACAAAAAAAGGCTTCAAAACCACACAATGGAAGTGCATGATGCCATATTGTCCACTCATTTTATATATATATATATATATATATATATATATATATATATATATATATGCATAATTTTGTGGTCAGTAGTTGTGTCAGAGATAAGTGATGCCTTGTTGGTCAGTGAGTGGGAGTTTAATAAGGCAAATCTGGCTGTAATTGTGTTGGTAATAGATTGACGGTGCTGCTTGTGATCCCCGGTACTATTCCCAGATTCCCAGTGCTGCGCATAATTTGTAAATATAGAAGGAGAGCTGAGCCTTACAATTCAGATGTAAAAGCAGCAGTGTAGCAGTTGGGCATTACACTACAGGAATATGCTGGTGTGTTGTGGTGCCAAACTTGCTGCTTTATCCAGTTAAACTCCAGCAAAGTATAAGCGGTGAGACCCAAACATATGAAGCTTGCCCATTTACAAATACGGTCTAGATGGATATGGTTAGGCAGCTGACCCTGAAACCACTACCACCAACATAAAACCCCTTACTCAAGACAGAACAGCAAGGCGTGGAACAATGCAGTGGGGGTTCGGGTAAGGCTAGTAAGTAGCAGACATGGCTTGTGTGGTAGTCATGATTTTATGCTATTTTGGGTAAAACCCATTCTCATAAAACGTAAATCAGTTTAAGTAGAACTTGAGGGTAAAATCAAGTGACTCAAAGCTGCACAGTGTGGATAAACTCCAAATATGGGTAAAACCAATGATGTACAGCACCAGTAGGATGTGAAAAAATAAAAATAAGGTAATGCTATTAAACACTAGTGCTAATAATATGCTAATAATGAAGATAACAAATATCCAGCGAGCGGCTGCTCTCAGACACGTTTCCTTGTAATAAGCTCTTATGAGCTTTTTAGGTCATCACTTCTGGTGTTTGCAAGTTAACATTGTTAGCTGCACAGGAGTTAACTAGCATTACTTGCATTGCTTTACCTTGCTTTTTAAGTGATGAAAATGTAAATACTTGACACATTGCAATTCAAAGCTTTATACAGATTGCATTTACACACCTGTCCACGAACAAAAGCGCTAGCTAATGACACTAGCTAAAGACACAATAGTGCAGCTTCATCCTCTTCACCAGTAATAAATTACTCCATCTTGGAAAAAGGCTGCCAGTGTTTATTCTGGTTTTGCTGTATTTTTTGTCTTTTTTTTTACCCAGCATAGCTTTTGCTCACAGGAGAATAATCTGGCTGTTCACTTACCAATTTGTGCCATATTTTTTCTGAAATGTGGGTGGTTGAAGGGAATTGGGTGTTGTCTATAAAAAGTCTGACAAGAGGTCCTTGTAAACACATACAAGCACCCTTAAGCTTAATTAACAACAGTTTTCCAAATGGGTTTTTTCAGCTGAGGCCATGGCAAACTTTTTTTTTTTAATCATATTCTACATATTTCCCAGGTTATTTGTACTAGTAAGAAAAAAAAAACCATCAGCTATTGGACATTTTTATAAAGGTTATCTGTCTTAAGTAGTTATTATACTGGACCTAATCCCAAGTTACAAATGTAATAAAATATCAGAACTTCAAAGGGTCCACTTTCCTACAAAGCATAGTTAATGAAAACTGAAAACAACTTATTTAAACTGTTTACTTATTCTAATAATTAGGCCTTTTTTATTACTGACAATATATCCTAATCAGAGATGCTAATGATACTCATAAAAGGTCAGCCCAGGTTAGGGTTACCAGGGCCCGCCCCTGGAGTCAGTCTCTGGGAAGGTGGAATGTCAATTTGCTGGTGGGGAAAGAAACTGAATTAGTGAGTGAGATAGAAGTGTGTGGACCAATGACTGAACAAAAAAGTGAAGCAAAAATATTTCTAAGGCCCTCTAGTGGCTGGCTGAAGTACAAATTTAACCCCACCCATTCCCATGTTGAAATGAGAAGCCAAATTAAGTTTTAAGTTAGATCTCCACAAATTATTTTCAGAAATATTGATCAGTTGTTTTTACAATAAGTTCAGTTGACCTTGATATCTCCCCATTTTTTCTTTTATGATAAATAACTCCTATAAAACACATTTCATGATAAGCACTAGGCCATGGTTGATTAGGTAATTGACAGTTGAGTCATGACTTAAAGTGCTAAAATCTTTTCCCGATAATGGTAGAATCAATATATTTGCACAAATTATATGACAAGTTAGCAATTTACGTATTAATGAATTATTAACACTGTACTTACCACATTGAGATAGCATCCGATGCATCATCTTCATCAATTCACTTCAGGTAATAACCCTCAATGTGTACACTACCAGCATGAAGCAGTGGTGTCTCCATGACCAGTGTGGGTGGGAAAGGGTGGGTGGGAAATGGTGCGTATCTACTGTGCATGCTCTGGCTCCAGTTTTGACCTATTGTGCAGTCAAGGAGGTAATGTCTTTCAGTTTGACCAAAAAAGGCTACAAAACTGCACAACTACAAAAACTATACCTAGTCCATACCAATGACTGTATACATGAGTGGTGCCATGCTGTCCACTCGTGTATACAGTCATTTGTATGGACTAGATATAGGTAGCCTAAGGGCACAATAGGGGCTCTGGTACCAAACGTTTGATCAGGATGGTCTCTCTCTTACTCTGGAGCACAGTAGATAGGCTTCAGATGGATGTGGATATCCTGACTATTAACCTAACCATTAAACCACCCCGTAAACCACCCCCTGGCAGTTCAAACCGAGTGTGTCAGTGAAGATATCAGTGAGGATATATTCAAAACATATAAAAAGGCCAGGCTGGAATTGCTATCCGTCTCTGCGGACCATATGTGATCCAATCACTCGAGACGCGTTGTTAATACCAGGTGTAATCGAGGCCTAAAAACTTTCCAACATTGTTGTTTCTGTCTCTTCTCCTGCTACAGATTGAAATTTCGCCGTATGGTTGTCTTGATACTAAAGACCATCAAAGACACATTCATGCAGTAATGGGAAAGCAGAGAATTCACTACTGCTCACTGTGTGGAAAGAGTTTTGCTAAAAAGAGTCATCTTCAAGAGCACCATCCAATTCACACAGGAGAGAAGCCATATCACTGCTCACAGTGTGGGAAGAGTTTCGCACACCAGAGTACTCTCAAAACGCACCAGTACATTCACACAGGAGAGAAGCCGTATTACTGCTCACAGTGTGGGATGAGTTTTGCACACCTAAGTACTCTCAAAAAACACCAGCGGATTCACACAGGAGAGAAGTCATATTGCTGCTCACAGTGTGGGAAGAGTTTTGCACAGCAAAGTAATCTCAAAACACACCAGCTTATTCACACAGGAGCGAAACCATATTACTGCTCACAGTGCGGAAAGAGTTTTGCTAGAAAATGTCATCTTCAACGACACCATCAAATCCACACTGGTGAAAAGCCACATCACTGCTCACAGTGTGGGAAGAGTTTTGCACAACTGAGTGCACTCAAAACACATCAGCGCATTCATACAGGAGAGAAGCCGTATCAGTGCTCACAGTGTGAAAAAACTTTTACTAACAGTAGTAATCTCAAAATACATGAGAGTGTTCACACAGAGGAGAAGCCACATTGCTGTTCACAGTGTGGGAAAAGTTTTAAAGGATTAGGTGTTTTAAAAAGACATCAGCGCATTCACACAGGAGAGAAGCCGTATTACTGCTCACAGTGTGGGAAGTGTTTTAGTGCGGGATATGATCTCAGAAAACACCAGCTCATTCACACAGCATAAGAGCTGTTTACTCACAGTGTGGCTAATGTTTCCATTCTTGAATACTGATTAAGGCTTTTTGCTTGAAGGATCTGGCAAGGGCACAAGCCCTCTTAAAAGAATGAGCCTTCTTTTAAGACATAAACAAAAAGAAGGTTATATGAACAAATTGTGAATTCTAGACATGTAACAATCTTTTAAATAATTGCATTCTTCCTACAGTCACCTCCATTTTTCTGTCTGAATATTAAATGTTTTATTGGTTATATATTGAATCAGTTTTATTTATATAGCACTTTTAACAATGGACATTGTCACAAAGCAGTTTTACAGAAATCTGGATATGGATTTAGATTTATCCTTAAGCCAGATGCAACGGTAGCAAGGTAAAACTCCCTGAGACTACACGAGGAAGAACCCTTGTGAGGAGCCAGACTCAAAAGGGAACCTGCCTTCTGGGTGACACCGGATAGTGCGATTATGAGTCATGACTCATCCACAACTGTATGCTTTGTGTTGAAAGGATCTTTCAGTCATTTATTTCATTAGTGTTTTTTTTTTTAGCTTTAAATCTTCATTATGTAAGTAAAGTTATCCACTGAATAATGTATGAGTGTAAACTGTTTTACGCAAGTGCGTCTTTAGGCTAAACGATGATACTGTCCACAGTCATCTTTAGGGGATCTTTCTGGTATGATCCACAGCAATTTCATGGCAATCTTTAGGCTATCCATGTGGGGCCATCCTCAGCCAATAGAGCCTCAGGCTGGATCAGGCAGGGCAAGAGGGCAGATACAGTCTGGATCATCAAAATCTCATCAGGCATCAGGAGTATCATGTAGCTGGACAGAGAGAGGAATGGGGGGAGAGAACACACATTACTAGGTATGCTCCTGACCTGTAGAGGTTTAAGAAGACGTACATTGTGCACTATTAACAAAAGGCTTTGCTAAACAAATAGGTTTTCAGCCTAGACTTGAATATTAAGTCTGTATCCTAAATCCTCACCATTGGAAGGTGATTCCTTAACTGTGGGGCTTTGTAAGAAAAAAAAGCTCTGACCTGTGCTGTCGTCTTCATTATTCTAGGTACCAAGGTACCTAGGTACCAGTTTGAAACCATTCAGTGCTTTATAGGTCATTAATAGTATTTTATAAGCAATGCTAAATTTTACTAAGAGCCAATGCAGTGTAGATAAAATAGGGAGGATGTTATCAAAGCTTCCAGTTCTAGTGAGGACTCTGGCTGCTGTTTTCTGGACTTACTGGAGCTCGTTTATGCACCTACTGTAACATCCAGACAGCAATATAAAATAACAAAAGCTAGATGTTACAATAATATGTTACAATAATCTAATGTTACAATAATATGTTACAATAATCTAATCTAACAAAAGCTAGAACTAGGTTTTTTTTTTGTTTCTTGTTTTTTTGCATTATGTAGTGACGGTTTCTTATCTTAGCAATATTTCTGAAATGGAGAAAAGGCTATCACATTAATAATGTCTATATGAGCTTCAAATGAGAGACTGGAGTCAATCACACCAAGGTCTTCCACAGTTGCACATGGTGAAGGTGAAAGGCCAAGTAGGATTTCTACATAATCAGGAAGCTTACATCTACCTACCTGTTGTCCTTGTAGAAGTACTTCTGTCTTGTCAGAATTGAGTAGGAGGACGTTACTCAGCATCCAGTATCTAATGACCTTTACACTTTCCTCAGCTTTATTAAGCTGGTGTCAGTCATTTGGCTTTGCTGAAACACATAGCTGTATTTCATCAGCATACCAGTGGAAGCTAATAAAATGTTTAGGGAATAATTGTGACTAGAGGTAGCAAATATAAAGAAAAGAGCCTTGTGGAACACAAAACTTTACTCAACATTTATATCTACAAACGCGATCAGACCTGAGCCAGGAAAGAGCCATTCCCTTAACTGCAAAATCAGTCTGTAGTCTGTCTGAAAGAATATTATGATCTAAGGTAGCAAAAGCTGCATTAAGCAACACAAGCAATGCGACAAAACCCCGACTGGAAGCCAACAGTAGGTCATTTACTACTTTAACCAGTGCTGTCTCGGTACTGTGATAAAGCATGAAACCTCGCTGAACAATTCCATGAATGTTATACCTATGCAAGTATGAGGCTAACTGCTGTGATGCAATCTTTTGTAGGTTTTTGAAAAAAGGAGGTCTTGTTCCTATTTTGCTAATGTATTAAATAATAATCTAGGATTATTTTTATCTTCTATTAAGCTGGAGAAACATGCTCTACGATTTAGTAGCACTAAGGGCCTTTCTATAGCTGAGAAGGCTCAATCATTCTGATAGTTTTGAATAATAAATGTACTTACCTTTAGTTTCTATAATAAGGTTTCTGTAAGAAAATAATAAAGAAGTTTCTTTTAGCATTTTAAGGGATTTATCTCTATGGATTAAACAAACTCTTTACCTTTCTATTCCCATCAAATGTAAGGGTAATTTAAACTGGGGAAATGATCATTTATTTTAATATGATTAAAATTCCCAGATTCTGATAGCTGTCAATTAACATAGCCAGAGAGAGTTTCTATTAGGATTGTGTTCCTGTGAACTGGGCCATTTGCATCACACATGATGATATGGTCACATTATTGTTTCACCCTTTCTTTGGTAGATAATCTTACCTAGATGTAATCTGAAAGTACTATTTGTCTTTAATTATATTTGGTTTTGATTAAGTTCTCAGTTTTGATGATCATTTCCAAAATGTTCATTTATGTGTGCACAGCATCAGAAGTAAACAAAGTAGAACCTCTTACCTTTAAATCAGTAAAGCTGTATATACAAGTATTTGCTTTGGATCAATGAACATGCAGATATAGTTACTTGTTAAATCTGTAACAAGTCAATATATCATTGATTATACAGTTTACTGTTTTGAGCAGGTATGTATACATCACTTATAACAGTTAGCTAGTTATCTTGTTGCTAACAAAAGATGAACATGAAGTTGTCCATGTTTTACCCCCTACTTTGAACCTTGAAAGCACAGAGATTGTCATTTTAATCTCCGACTTCCCATTTCCTGGGTAAGTCGAATGCAGCATAAGCCTCAGAGATTCAGTTGGCGATAGGCAATCCTTTCATAGGCCTCGTTCATTTATTATTTTTTTTTAAATTTCCACTCTCACATACACCCCTCACCCTCTTCTACAAGAACTAGCCCTTTGTTTTGATGTGGTGATTGAGCTGGTGAAATTTTTCTTAAGTTATGCTTCTGTTAGTAAAAACTAATCTAAAGATTGTTCAATCACACAATAAAGATCAAGAAATCAACACCTGTCTTGTGACTCATTTTTGCCAAATTCCTGACAACGGAGTGCCAGAGATGACCCGGATGGCACATTAACAGCTCTCTGATGAGATATGACATTATTTATCAACTAAGCGAAAAGTTAGCTGGGTTTCTTTCCTTGTCAGATAAGAGAAACAGATTCAGTTTAAGGAATGTTACATGCTAGGCATAGTACTAGCCTCATGGCAAAGCAAGCTAACTATACTATCTAGGTATACCCACCAGAGGTAGAATCAATCTCTGCTATTTCCTTCCAAGCTTTATTTTCCAAGATACTTTCAAGATGATGGCGTGTTAGGACACACTAGAACAGCGAGAGATGAGGGACAACTGTGTTTTGAATTTTTCAGAAACATGGCTTAACAACTGCATCCCTGACGTGGCCATTCAGCTAACTGGGCTAAACACCTTCCGAGCGGACCAGGACACTACAACATCTGGTATGACCCAAGGACGGGGCATGTGTTTTTACATCAACACAGAATAGTGTGTGAACACTGTGTTATTTTCTAAAGACTGTTTGCCACTGGTGGAATTCATGGCAGTGAAGTGTCAGCCTTACTATCTGTCAAGGGAGTTTGTGGTCATTGTTGTGGCTACGCACGTCAACCTGCTGTCTAAGGACATGTTGCATGAACTGTATGGGGCCATAAGTGGACTACAATCTGCTCATCCTGACGGCTTTTTCATTGTTGCGCAGGGGTTTCAACCATGTGTACCTTGAAAGCTGTTCACGAAAGTTATTGGTGTGTGTATATATGTATATATGTGGACTCCAACAAACCCACCCTGCCACCTCTCGGACCATGTTTCAGTCCTATTAACACCAACTTACCCACCACTCCCTTAAAGGCAGATTTATGCTTCTGTGTTAATGCATATTTGTGTCTTTGCAATGCAGAGAAGGGTATCATTGGTAAACATGGCAAGCAGAGATGCACTAGCTCAGTACTCTATACAGTACTATCTCAGTACTTCTACTAGGAGGCATGTCTGATTGCATACAGTGAAACAGTTTGAGAAGTCAAACTCAGACTAACATTGTTTAAATCAGAGTAATACTTTTCAAAGTACATTGGAAGTACAAACAATAAAATGCTAAACGATGAAGTGTAAACAATAAATGTTCCCTCGTTGCATCTAGAACTTTCTTCTATAGACAAACGTGTGCTCCAAAATTGCTTTCTGAATGTGTAGTGCATTAAAAATCTTAAAACAGCTTGCGACAAAAATGGATGAAAAATGCTCTGTCAAAACCTCAATTTAAACATTCTGTTTTTTAGACTGGTGTCTTCAATAAAAATTTCTCCTTTATGATATAACTTCCAGTGAACAGCAAGTATAAATGAACAAAAGCAATTTTTTTTCCCCGTGTTTCATGTTTTTCACTCATGAGATATAATCACATTATTGTATAGTGGATTTATTTACAGAACACTTCCTCTGTACAACATATCCTCAACCTTGCTCTGCAGCTGGATCCTGGACTTCCTCAATGGGGACCCCATTCCGTTCAGGTCACAAGCAAGACCTCCAACACCATCACCCTAAGGACGCATTCCACCCAGGGCTGAGTGCTCAGCCCACTGCTGTTAATGCTGCTAAACCAAGACTGCGATGCCAGATCTTTAATTTAGCTGACAACACCACAGTAGTTGGCCTCATTAGTGACAGTGACAAAAGATGAATGTTGTCTTCAGAAGGTCCTGTCCTCATCACTCCCCTCTATGCATGAACAGCTCTACAGTGGAGAAGGTGATGATTACCAAGTTCTTTGGTGTTCACATTGTGGAAGACCTCACCTGCACAACCAATACCAGCTCCCTGGCCAAGAGAGCCCATCAGCGCCTGCACATCCTCTCTACGGGGCATCATTGAGAGCATCCTGATCAGCCGCATCAATGTCTTGTTTGGGAATTGCAACATCACCGAACACAAGTACAGTCAGCTGAATGTGATGTCAGCAGAGACCTTCATCAGGAAGAAGGTTCTGCTGCATTTGCTCAAGGACTGCCAGGCTGGGTAACTGCTTCTAACCCCAGCCTGTCAGACTCCTCAAACTGGTTCTGGGAATATGGCATGTCACTTTACTGGTGGGGAAAGAGCTTGAGTGAGATAGAAAGGTATGGACTAATGACTGTATGGGTAGACATCATAACTGTTGATAAAGTGAAGCCAAAATGTCTCAAAGTAGTTTGGTACGGTTAGCCAGTCACTTTTTTTTTTTTAAATGCATTCCACCAACAGAACAAGAAGAGCATAAAAGACAACATTTCAGAAGGGTAACTTACTGCAGGTGTCAGAGCTGGATGAAAATCATGGAGCACAGTGATTTTCTCCCTCAAAAAAATAGGTTGGAATCTGCTGCTACATTGGGCACAGGTTCACCAAAACTGGACAGTTGAAAATTGGAAAAAAAAAATCACTTACTCTTTTTCCAAACATCAGACCCTTGTCCTGATTAGTGGATTGGATAATTGTATGAATGTATACAGTGGATATAAAAAGTCAACACACCCCTGTTAAAATGGCAGCTTTTTGTGATGTAAAAAAAAAAAAAAAAAAAAAACTAAATTAAACCATGTCAGAACCAAACACCTTTTATTGTGAAATTGCAGCATATAAAAAAATCAGGTGACAAACAACCAGAAATGTTTCTGGGAAAACAAGAAAAACAAAAACCCAGCTTCTACAAGTGTGCACACCCTTTTGTAATTGGGAATGTGGCAGTATTCAGAATCAATCAATCACATCCAAACTCCTGTTAAATACTAATTAGTATACACCAGCCATCAATTAAAGTGACTGATTAACTCCAAATAAAGTACAGCTGTTCCTATAGGATTTTTCTGACATCTTGGTAACATCCAACTGGAAAAGCCATGGGCCGCAAAGAACTTACAAAGCAGAGGTACGGGATCTCATTATTGAAAAATATCCATCAGGAGAGGGTTACAAAAAATTTCCAAGGCATTGGATAGATCATGGAACACTGTAAAGACAATAAGCAACAAGTGGAGAAAATATGGCACAACAGTGACATTACTAAGAACAGGATGTCGCTCTAAAATTGATGAAAAGAACAGGAGAAAACTGGTCAGGGAGGCTGCAAAGAGGCCTACAGCAATATTAAAAGAATTGCTGCAATTTCTGGAAAGTATTGGTTGCTCTCTACATGTGAAAACAATCTCTCGAATTCTTCATATGTCTGAGCTGTGGGGTAGAGTGGCAAGACTGAAGCCTTTTTTAACCAAAAAAAATACATCCAATCTTCCAAAACCAAATGGAACAATTTGTTATGGTCTGATGAGACCAAAGTTGAACATTTTGGCCATAATACCAAAAGATATGTTTAACGCAAAAAAAAAAAAAAAAGAACATCACCAAAAGAACACCATCCCCACAGTGAAGCATGGAGGCAGCAGAATCATGCTTTAGGCTGCTTTTCTTCAGCTGGAACTGGGCTTTTGGGTGGAGGGAATCGTGAATAGCTACAAATACCAGTCAATTTTATCACAAAACCTTAAGGCCTCTGCTAAAACACTTAGGATGAAGAGGAATTTCACCCTTCAGCATGACAACAACCCGAAGCAAACCTTCAAATCAACAAAGGAGTGGCTTCACCAAAACAAGATCAAGGTTTTGGAATGGCCCAGCCAGAGTCCAGAACTAAATCCAATCGAAAATCTGTCTTGTGACCTGAAGGAGATGCCCAGCCAATTTGACAGAGCTGGAATGCTTCTACAAGGAAGAATGGGAAAATATTGCTAAATCAAGTGTACAGGTGTTCCAAGTAAAGTGGTAGTTCAGTGTATACCCTTTAGATGTTAGGCAAATAGTGTTGGGGCTCATAGTCAGGAAATGGGATTGCAAATGGTCAGCAAAAATGGATTCAAGACACATGAAATGGCAGGAGAGAACAGCTGTCTGCTGATAACTTGTGTACCGATCACTCGAGACCTCATGTTCATACCAGGCTTAAACTGGGCTTAAAACTTTCTAATGTTGTGCTGTAGTTTCTGTCTCTTGTTCTGCTACAGAACAATGACTAGAGTTCACAAAGTTTTTATTAAATTTGTGAGTGTAACAAATAAATAAACTATTTAACTTGACAGCGTAATCCGTATATAAATGTGCAGTAGCCCATGTCAATTTTTTATTTAAATCCAATCAGTTGGGGTTTACATTTGTTGTCTTCTTATGCAGACATTTACGCACACTCAGGAACATTTTTTTTTCTTTCTGAAAAAATGGATTTTAATGAAAATGCTCCTATAAATGATTTACAGATAAATTTGTATCCAACTTGATAAATGGGGCCCATTGTAAGAAAACTTTGTACGAAAAATAATAATCTCAAAAACCATGAGCTTATTCATGCAAGAGAGAAGTCACGTTACTGCTCACAGTGTGGGAAGTGTTTTGCACACCAGAGTACTCTCAAATCACATCAGTGCGTTCACACATGAGGGAAGCTGTATTACTGCTCACAGTGTGGAAAGAGTTTTAGTGTTGAATGTAATCTCTAAAAACACCAGCTCATTCAGACTGGAGAATGGTCATCAGCTCACAGTGAAGTTTCTCCATCACATGAAACACATGATGGTAATTTGTTTCTGCTGTCTGAAAAGCAGTAGGAGGACCTGGCAGGGGCAGAAGACAACATCTTAAAAGAAATAACACAAACAAAAAAGTACAAAAAAGTGTATTTTAACAAATGTTTCAAACATTTAATTAACTGTCCTTTTCAAAAAGGGTCTCTGTTCAGTTCCTGAATATTAAACGATAATGATTATATATTGTCACTATCATTAGATGTGACTAGCTACAGCAGTTATACATGACAGAATAATGTATTTAATTACTTGTAGTTATAGAATGTGTTATGTAATAAAATAATGATTTTAAGCGATTCCTTTCTGCTGATGAAACAACAAATTCTTCACACATTTATTCTCTTTAAATGTAGGAGTAACGTAAGCTGGGGACAAACATACTATTGTTTCAATTTACTATTCTATAACTGTGTACTGTAATGGCTTATAATGCAACACTGATGTCACCATGTTGCAGATTTCTGTAAAATGTCTGTTATTAAAAGTATATACAAATTAAGTAAAATTTAATTATTGTATAATGAATTTATTTAATTATATTGTGGCATATATAAAGTGGAAGATGGCAAAATCCTAATGAAGACAGGCAGAGAACACAGTGCGTGACAAAGGGAGTGTGAGATTAGGTAGCTTTGGTAGATGCTTAACTGGAGGTCATGTTATGTTGGCTGAGGATCATGGGAGTTGCAGACATGGATGGGGAAAGTAGGCATTAGAGAGAAGAGAGAAGGTGTAAGGCTTTATAATGAGGATCTGATACCATTTAGTAAAGCCCCATGCAGCATGTTTTCTTGTTGCTAAGCTGTGTGACACAGGAAGGTACCAGGAGGTTAATATTCTAACTAATGACGAGAAGTCTCACTAATTGCCTGTTCCCAATCATATCCATTCTTTTTTGTGTTTTCAGCGGTATTGTACATTTTACATAGCAAATATTTTTCATTTTTATATTTATAATATCTGTTGATTTTTTGGAGAGTTTATTTTAATAAGTTTACCAGTAATGTTAAGTTCCCTTTGTGGCTAGAGACTTTGTTGTGGTGATGGGGTTTCAGTGAACCTCAGGGCTATGTAGCCAGGAGCTTCCTGCTGGCCTGTGGTCGACAAACCTGAGGGGATCCTCCTGACATGGCCAGATTAGGGTTACTGGACCTACCCCTGCAGTCAGGCCTGGGGGTGGTAAGCTTTGTGTGACTGAGTCACCCCCCCCTAACACAGATAAACTCATCTTGACATGACAGTATGGAGCATCTTGTGGGCCCACCACCTGCAAGATAAGTGGGGGTCAGGAGCAGCTCCAGCCAGGTGGTAGAAATGTGATGTACAGTCTTAGATGGATTAGATTTTTACTTTGGGAAATGTTGAATGTCTCTTTGCTAGTGGAGAAAAGAGTCTGTGATAGTGTGTGATTTTAAAAGATAGTGTGTGGGCTCTGGCACCAAGGCAGGTATGAGGTAGGACCCAGACTGAGGGCCCTGCAGATGAGGTTTTTCCCAATGTACAAGACATCTGTGAGATTATAAGTCTCAGGAAGGAAAACTTCTTTTGTCTGCCCACCTGAGAATGGTTAATGGTTTGCTGCAGGAAGCACATATACCAGTCAAATGCAATGTATATGGCCTTTTTTGAAGCCACAACCAGATAAGTCAGTGAGTTACATGCTATGTCTAAACATGTCATGTTTTGCCCAAGCCCAGCATTCCTGTTAAAGATATGTTTTGCTTATATTAATAAACATATTGCACAATTTGCTCCATAAGTTGATAATGTGCCTAGACCAGCCTCGTGTCCAGTGAGGACTCCTCAGAGCTATGTGAGGTGACTGCTAGCTAGCATATCATTGACCAATTGTTTGTGCCTTGGGGAGCATCCTAAAGTGGCTCTACTGTCTAAAGATGGGTTTTCCCTTTGAGTAAAAGAAGTGATTGCGGATGTCAAGAGCCCTTCTTCCCTTAAATACCATTCAGTGTGCATTTAGGCTACCTCCTGGAGGCACTAAGAGGAGTGTCACTTGCAGGCACTTGTGAAGCATTGACAGGGTTCACCGACTACCACCAGATTTTACAGACTGACTGTTGTTTCATTTCATGTGTTCTATGGTAAATTTGGGTGATTCTCGCTCTCAACAGTCAAGATATCCTGTGGGACATTCTGGCAAGCTTTCAAAGGCGTTCTAAATGGTGCTTTCTGAGGGAAGACCTTTTGAATATGTGTGACCAGTTTGGTCAAAATATATTTTGATGGCTCTGTTGATGCAGAGATACCACAAAATGTAGTCAGAATGATTTTTTACTGTATTGCTTCAGCATTGGAAAAAACTACATAGAAATACATCTTTAAATCAAAGAACCAATCAGTCACCACCAGTTTTGTGGTATTACATATGGATACTAGGAGGACCTTGGTGTTGTGTATACTGTAATTAAGAGTCTTTCCAATTGAGAATTGATTATTTTTAGTAATGGATGAGTTTAATTTTAAGAATTTATTTTAATGTTTTGGATTATTTGTTCATTATAGATTAATTATTAGATTGTGGTCCCTGGAAGACAAGTGGTTAGTCCACAGTGCTCTTACCGCTGCGGCCTGGGTCCGATTCCTGGCCAGGGAACCGACCCCAGCCACTGGGGTTGCATACAACAGTGTGCTGTCAGTGCCAGTCCCAAGCCCAGATAAAATTGGGGAGGGTTGCGTCAGGAAGGGCATCCGGTGTAAAAAAAAAAAAAAAAACTGGGCTAAATCAAATATGCAGACCAATGATCTGCTGTGGCGACCCCTAATGGGAGCAGCCAAAAGAGTAACAACAACAACATAGGTGAATTATTAGATTGTATTCATATGTAAACAATTCCAAACGAGTTTGCAGCTCCAAATACATATATGAATGGCTAAAAAACTTTGTCATATTGTCATTTTCAGCATAAAGATATAAAGGGGAGGGAGAGGGGGCTATCTTCATTAAATATGCATAAACAAGGTGTAAGCTATTCACCTATTGACTTTTCACACCATAATTGAGGTGTCAACCCCCCTCTCTCCACCCCAAGACAAAGAAAACAAAATAAAAAACATCTACCCTACCCCATATTTTTAATATTAAAAATGAACTGGCTTACAATACAGCACTTTAGAAGCAATTAATGCACATTAACATTTCTGCAAACCAAAATGAACTCCAAATTGCAGTTGCCATTCCACCTAAATGTGCATGCTTTTTCATTTTTAAATCATACAATTATATGCAGGCTATATCTGAAGCACGATTATAATAGTTGCAATTTTGAGTAACAAGAAGAGCTAACTCATCAATTCTGAAATAGTCATATATGCAAATGGGTTGATTGGAAAGCAAGATTCTCCACTTCCTCCACTTAAAAAAAAGCATAGCAATGATTTGGTCTAGCAATGCTTCAATGTAGATATCTGTATCATTTCACATTCTGTATATTACTTCTGAATCTCTTATAAAATCTAATCCAATTGGACTACTACATCTACTATAGTCAATAAAATAAAAGGCATAATTATTTGTGCAATTCATTACACGTTATCCTAACTTACTACAAAATCATCCATGTCACAAAAAGTAAGCAAAGCAGTACATATACTTTCCCATGCCTGACATGTATTGTTAAACAGTTCAATGATTATGTACTCTATTGTTTTGTACTTAAGAAATATTGTGATTCCATGTCCTTTCTTTATTAATGGGGCATTTTATTCCTTCTGTACTTGACAATAGTGTTACAAGTTAGTTCCATTCTAATGACTCTGACCAAACAATGCAGAGTCCTGACCAAACAAGCAGCACGAGTTTTATTAATTTGTAGTTACTTATTGTTTTGTTGTTGTTATTCTCCTCATCTGTGTTCCTGATGGGGGAACAATCCAAGCGGTCACAGAATCGTTTGCATATCGTCAATTGATTAAAGTGTCCACTTCCCGCTCCTCAGATTCAGATGATGAAGTGCTAATAGATGGTTAATGACTGCCCAGTTGTTGAATTATCCTGTAGCTTTGTCCTCGGGTGTATTTAAAGAAGATACTCTGTAGTCTTAGCAAAGTCACTTGGAAAGAATTGAGCCTTGAACATACTTGGATCAAGACACTCACTTCCAATTTGTGTCTTGCCTCTGCTTTATCCTTTATACTTTATCTTTGGTGCTAATGCTGCCTGAGCCAGCTCTCTGCTCTATAACAGATATAACAACTAAGAGAAGGTAAGGTGTTTTTTTTTTTTTTTTTAAATGAAAGCTACTGCTTTGGCTGGATTTGTCTTATAGCAGGGGTCAAAACACAGGCAGGCAAAGAGCATGATCAAGAGATAATCAAAGCAAAAAATGAGAGACAGAGACAAGGATCTATATGGGAGAAACTATGACAAACCTATTTTAGTTGTGGCCCATGCTGCTGCATCTTTTATTTTCTATATATCATTTTCACTGTCTGTGATACTGCAATATGAGTTTTCCAAATCATTTCTTAAATATGAAAAAGGAAGTATTTGTTTATAATAAAATGTAATGAAACAGACCATTTATTTTAAATATCTAGTTTCAGTTATTGTTTTTTTTTTTTTTTTTCTCTCTCTTTCAGAGAGGAATGTCGCCTGGTACTCACACACTAACAATCCTGAGAGATGAATTCACAAAGAGCAGTGAAAGGAGGAAATTCACTACAGCTCAGTGTGGAAAGAGTTTTACTCAGGAAAATATTCTCAAGCAAGAACAGGGTATTCACACAGGAGAGAAACCATATCAATGTTCATATTGTGGAAAAAGGTGTACTCGCCACATTGATCTCCAAAGACACCAGAAAATTCACACAGAAGAGGTGTATTACTGCTCACAGTGTGGGAAGAATTTTAAGCGTCTGACGTATCTCCAGCAACATCAGCTCATTCATACAGGAGAAAAACCATATCGGTGTTCACACTGTGGGGGTGGTTTTACACAGCGCAGTCATCTCCGACAACACCTTCGCGTTCACACAGGAGAGAAGCCATATCACTGCTCACAATGTGGGAAGAGTTTTGCTCAACAAAGCAGTCTGCACATCCACATGCGCATTCACACTGGAGAAAAACCATATCGGTGTTCACACTGTGGGAGTAGTTTTACACAGCGCAGTCATCTCCGACAACACCTTCGCGTTCACACAGGAGAGAAGCCGTATCACTGCTCACAATGTGGGAAGTGTTTTGCTCAACAAGGCAGTCTGCAAATACACCAGCGCGTTCACACAGGAGAGAAGCCACATCAGTGCTCACAATGTGGGAACAGTTTTAGTGACAGCCGTAATCTTAAACGCCACCTGCGTATTCACACAGGACAGAAGCCGTTTTTCTGCTCACAGTGTGGAAAGAGTTTTTCTTACCAATGCAGTCTGCAAACACACCAGATCATTCACACAGGAGAGAAGCCACATCAGTGCTCAGAATGTGGAAATAGTTTTAGTGACAGACGCAATCTTAAACGCCACCTGCGTATTCACACAGGAGAGAAGCTGTTTTTCTGCTCTCAGTGTGGAAAGAGTTTCAAGTTTTCAGATATGTTAAAAACACACAAGTGTATACCTTGAATCTGTAATCCTGATTTTATACTAACAGTGAAATGCATGATGGAACTTGATTTGTGTCACCTTAAGAGCACTGGGAGGCACTTGTAACTTATCTTGTACCATAATATTGTCACTTTTCTATAATGTATTGCAACAAGGCCTTGGAGAATGCAATCTTGTCCTACTGTCCTATGGATTTTTATCGTATAGAATGACAATAAAGCTCTCTACTAATTTCTACTAACATATGGTGCACATAAGAAAAGGATTCTTGTGGATTTAAACTTTTCACCTTAAAGTTAGACTTTGTATCTTCACATTTTGTTGAGGTTTGTTAGCAGTTTCAATTATATCAACACATATGTGTAGCTACAGCATATTTCCTTTGTAGTTTTATAAACTCATTGTTCATACATCCTTTTTAAAAGAATACCTTCATTGTTCCTGATAACGCATCCTTAAGTATTACATAAGTCTTATATATTATAGTATAAAACAATGCAGAAATGAAGAAGACATTTGAAGAAACATTAATTATTCAGCTGAAATATGAGATTCTTAATTAGCTGAAATCTGTATTGTAATGCTATTTCATAACAGTTGGATTACCACCACCTCAAATAAGGATCATATACAGTTTATTTCTATATGAAGAAGATATTGTGTACTACATAGACACTGTCTCAAAGCTTCCGGAATGTTCTGTTTGTTAAAGCTAGTAACTTGTAAGATCAAGATGAAAAATTACAGCTAGAACAGTCTCAGAGAACAATAGATTCATAAAGATAATCAAGGCATCTTCATTTCATGTACAGGCAAGGTCATATACTACATAAGAAAAATGTACTTCACATTTTGACCCAAGCCTTTCATAAATCAATAACCACAGATTTACAAAAGACTTATGCAATGCTTACAAATGTGTTACATCCTTCAAATAAAGTGTTCCCTAAACCTACATACATGAGGTCGTAAGTGCTGATCAATAAAACAGCCTGCTGCTCTTGAATATGTGTTGCTGCCTGAGAGCCTCTCACTTGGTCAGATTTTGCCATTTTCTACTGTATATAGTTCTGAAAGCTATACACTTTCCTGAACTGTAATTGCTATCTTATTTGAATATATCTCAACCAGAAGTAAAGTTCTATCATTTTAAACCCCAAAAGTTTAAAAAGGGAGGGATTTGCATATAAAATTTCTTTCTAGCTCTACATTTATAACCTGATAAGCTTAATGGAAGACATTATCTGATTACAATCTGAATTGATTAGTCCTATGTTCATTTTTCTATGGAACATAGCTATGAAAAAAATATCAAATTGGAACATTCACTGTGTGAGGAAATCACACTTACGTGCCAAGGTTTTAGACAGCTTTAGACAGACTGACCCTTTTTAACACTGCATTTGTTAAACTGACTCCTTACAGAACCTGATCTTTGCAGGAAGAATACGTAGGCAAGATTAAAAAGGAAATAAAACATTTCCATATTGTTTTCTTAAACTGTTCTTATGTATGTTTCTTCAAAGTAGAGATGCCCAAGCATTTTATATACATTTACCCGATTTTTCATCATTCTTGGTTGCTTTCCGGAATTCAGTCACAACAACATCTGAGAGGTTTTCCCAGACCACCACACATATCTCGGTGCTAAGAGAACACAGTGTGTTATTACCTGTCTCAGTATGGGCCATTTATGTCACACTACAAATACCTCCCATTTTTCACCAAAATGAAGCTGCATTGAATTGTTTTTCTAAAAATGATTTAAGACGTCTTGCAGATCCCACAGAGATTCTAATGGCCAACATGAGAAGCCAGATTAAAGGCTACAATAGCAGAATCATCTCTAAGGCCTTTTTGACAGTGTTCACTGTGGCTGCTCAAAGGCTCCAAACTCCTATAAACTTAGAGAGGAATGAAGATGTATTGCCTGAAGTGGATCTTCAAAGGTTTCTGGGGTGTACATGAAATTTTGTGTAGTCTGTGCTGTATAAATTTGCTAGAGATGAGTGAAAGTGTTTGTGAGGAGGTGCTCGAGGAAGCTTGAGATACTGAGAGTTCAGACTCAAACACAGAATTCAAACTCATAGGGCAGACAAATGCTACTCACACTTTGCGAAGCATGGTCATATTGGGGCTGAAACTGAAAAAGAAGAAAAAAGTGTGACCTGTGCCCAACCTGGAAGCGGGTAAAAGTTGAGGTGAAAGGATCTGAGTTGATGTGCTGTACACATGTTCAGTGTGTGAAACAAAGATTCAATAAATACACACAATACATATCAAGCAAATATTTCCTCAATTGTAGTCCATACATACAGCCTTCAACTAATATTTGTGATGGCTCACCTACATAAAATTTCTTGTTTACAAACTGGAAAAGCACCTAACATGACTGAATGATGACAACACTTACATTATAATACTTAACTATTTATTAGTTTATGGCTAAAATAAAATTTGGAGTGCTTGTGTTTTATTGCACACTGGCATGTAGCATGAATTCAGGATATTTCCCCACTAACAGAGGTCACATTCACTGGAGTTCTAGCACCACCTCTGCTAACACTTCCAGGTTTTGCACTATTTAAGCAGCTCATGTATGTATATTAGATCATTGCTTGCATGTTTCTAAGTTTCAAGCCTTGAGCATCCCTTACTGTGTTTGTTAATTTACTCTTTGGATTATCCTTTGGCCTTGTTTATACTATCATACTACGTTTGTGTTTATACATTATACTACTTTGTTTCAACCCTTGCCTGCTTATTGCTCTTAATTTTGGATTGCATCGCAACTCTGTTCTGTATTAAAGATCTATGGAAATGTTTGTGTCATGAAACAGCTTCCATGTGGGTCACTCCCTCTCTCTATGGCGGCATTTGACTCCATAAGTTTTCCACAGTTGATTCCGATGGGTATTCAACTTTGAACATTCCCCTGCTGGCCAGTAATTTTGAGTGCTTGATTTGATCCGCTAAAATACTTTTCTGATTGTGTATCTAGATCACCATCAGCCAGTTGACAATCCCTCGTCTATATAAACAGCTAAATACAGAAATATGTGAAGTCGAGCGGAGTAAAATGGAGCTTACCTTTTAAGGTGATCTTGGTTTTGCCCTGAAATCGTTTCCAATATTTTATGAAGAGTCTACAGAATGTAATGCCGTCTCTAGTGAGACCCTAAATTAAGTGTGATTTCATTGAGCTCAGAACTGCAAGTTTGTCTATTTGTCTCAGTGTTAACATAACTTGACATACAGTAATACACACAGCACACCAAGGGAAATATATTCATTATATAGTAAAGAAAATTGAATGTAAAGTCAACAGAAATATTTTGATTACACAAGAAATTTTATAACTTGCCTGTATACAAAATAAATGATCACACTTCCATTGCTTTCTCACTGCTTAATGGTAAATGTGATCTTTTTGCATACATCTTTGGAAAAAACTATTTGTGCTAACATCCTGGTTTCAAGGCATGGTTATGGTGGTTCATTTTTATCAGTACTAACTGCTGGCTGCTCACATTCTGATAAAATCCTGTCTTTGAGGAAAAGATGAGAAGAAGAACAAGGAAGAAGCAGCCAGGTAGAGGAAACATGAGAGGAATTGCAATTTACTTATTGCACATAATATAACACCTGAACACAGATATGGCAGAGAAAAGTAAGTTGAATTATTATTCGTTTTAAATGAAGAAATTTGCAGCTACAGTGATGCTTTTTTTTTCTAATGTGGATTATTTGCGTGATGATACTCTTGGCTATTTCTGCTAATGCAAAGTTGAATATGGAAATCCAGGAGGTGTGAAATATGACGGCTTTTAGGGATATTGCACTGAATGGATAACTGGATATGGACCACACCATGGGAGATGCTATTTTTAAAAAAAAAAAAAAAAAAAGCTTCCATTTTGGCAGCTGAAGGCTACATGAAAGTTAAAGAAGAAAAAAAAAAAAAACAGCTCACTTTCAAACTGCTTGGGGCGTTTAGGGTGTGTATAGAGTCATGCTGTTTCTTCACATTTCACAGTAATTGTAACTTTCCTTGCACACAAATATGGTTACAAGCAGTGAGACAGTAATACAAGCCACTTGATGTAGAATACAAAGTAACCACAGACCTAATGAAGCAGAATTTTCTTTTATAATTCACATTCTTCATATGCAGTGTTTCTCGTCTCTGTATTTTCCGCTCTTCAGTTCCACTTTGCTGTGTCTGAAAATTATGGATGAAATCAGCCAGCTGGTGTAAGGAGACATTTAATTAACAATTATACAGGGTCTCCATACATAGGGGAAATTAACACTTTTTAGAAAAATGTCTTCCAAAATGTTTCATACTTAGTTTATATTATATATATTTTTTCAGATAGCCTTTAAGAAAAGAAGAACATATTGAACTCATTTTCATGGCTGGATCGGGAAGCTGTCATAAGGTTGCGATGGACTTTAACAGGAAACGTGGCAAGCACATCACAGACGACAGTGTTAGCAAACTTATTAACAAATTCAAAAAGACTGGAAGTGTTGTGGACCAACTGAGAAGTGGACGTCCACAAATATCCACTGACGAAGGCACAACCAACGTGGTGCTGGAAAAACATAGTCCCCTGTGTATGGAGGCTGTTGGGACACCCTGTAGATGGAAGGAGTCTCTAGTGTCAGCGCTTTGTAACAGTCAGTGGTAAAACTCTAACTTTAAGTTTTCTGTCACTGGAAAATTTTCAAGACAGAGGAGTTTGTGGTTTCAGTATTCTGAGACAGAGTAAATTCAGACTAACTTCAAGAGAGAGTAAAAAAAAAAAGAAGAGACTGGTAAGGGAACAACTGTTTAATGCTCTTATAATGTAAATTAATGTAATGTTCCACAGCATTAATCATGACTGGAAACTAATAAAATGTTTGATAAATGAATGAATGTAATAATTGAAAAAATGATGTGGTATAAGAGTAAAACACGTTGGGGCGTGCTGTTACAGGAAAATAATCAACAAAATAAGCTTAGCTCTCATCGGCTCACCAGCATCATTCTCCTGTAACAGAAGACATATTGGGTTTTATTCCTTACTTAAATATTTAATGATTTGTAAGTTGTTTAACAATTTGCTTACTGCACAAATTTTTTCTATTAAGTGAAGACATTATAACTGTAACTTCCCTGAGTTCATAATATTTTATACTCAGTTCATGTTCAGCACTGATTGTCTGATTATCCTTTATAATACCCTGAAAACGATTAATAACCTGATAAAGAAAGCTCTCAAAGAACATTTGCTGAATTTGAACATTATTAAGATCCAAAATTCCAATGTGTCTAGTGAATGTGTATGAAGTGTGTCAGTGAGTTACAGCTTTTCCTTGAAAATGAAGTGAGATAAGGCTTCATAATTTACCCGAGTAAGAACAGAAGGCTGGAAAAAAAAATCAGTGTAATATAATAAATGTATATAGATATAAAAGGTTTTTTTTTTTCTGCAGAGGACGATCATGGACAATCATTTCAATTATGCAATAATCTGCAGCTGCTTTAGAACAGCATGTGTAGGGAAGAAAGCACCATTATCGTTAACCTTACAATAACCCAGAGTGTCCCAGTGGAACCCGCACCAGCTGTAATTAGAGGATGCTCTGTTCAGTTCACTTTCAGGTTTAATGAGGGTCAACATTTATTATTAATGTGGCATCCCACTTGGAGTTTAGATGCTAAAACTGTCCATTTAATACAATACAAAGCTGCTGAACATGCAGCACCTGTGTAACATCACTCCTAAGCAATAAGCTATGTCCTAATGACAGAGCTTGCAATAAAACGAGAAAGAGAGAGCATCGAAGGTCTCTGTAGAGACCATCAAGCACTACATTTGTTTTTCAGGGAACGTTAGACTCAGTCCTGCATTCTGAGACACACAGCTCCTTCTGGAGCCCCTGCACCATTGAATACATGCATGATACACACTGACTCACTGGATTTAAGATTTCTTTTTTGAGTTTGCCGTTTCAGTGCTAATTTAAGTTTTAATGTTTCAGGGTTTAAGAATTAGACATGCTACATTAAGGCAGTAGAGTTACTATGGGAGCATGTAGAGAATTAATATATGAATGTGGTAATGCTCAGACTTTTTTGAATATGGAAAGTATATTATAGTAGAGCCAGATCAGCTAACTAACTAGCTAGCAGCATAAGGTAACAAAGCAATGGGTGGAGCAAATTGCTATTGAAAGCAATATTGGCAATATTAAAAGCAATATTAAAATAAAAGCAATAGTAACATCTAGCTAATATTGGCACAACATGCACAAATTATGCCTTAACAATGAGGAGACAACTGTTACACTTAAATTCCTTTTCATAGCTTTATACAAGGTGGAATATTTACTCAGTTGCTGATTGTAGTCAGTCTTAAAAAGCCGAAAAAATAAGGCTATGTCGATTAATGATGGGAGGAACGTTCCTGGAAGCAAGCTCGAATCTGCTTATCACATAGAGGTAGTGCGGAGATAAAAAATTACCAGGAACGAGTTCTATATTACAAGACTGACAGGTATAAATCACACCACTAATGTCTCATTTACATATCATGTGTAAACAGCATACCCCAATTTATTGTTATATACATATAATTTACACGAAACACACCCTAATTTATGCAGGTGTTGAGGCAGTTGACCAATAAAAGGAAAGCTTTTAGGTTGTCTAAGAGCCGAGGAAAGAAGTAAACAAAGATGTTTCAGTAAAGCAGAGTATTTATTTATTTATTTAAATCAAAGAGTCATACATACAGAAAGCCATAGAGTCATAGAGACAGACATGGAGGCAGACTGCTCTATCTGTATTTCCTGTGTTGTTTTACTGATTTGATTGTGTTTAGTGAGATAGAGATACAGAGAGAGAGAGAGAGAGAGAGAGAGAGAGAGAGACAGAGTGTATGTGTGTGCGTGTGTGTGCAGGTATTACTGCAGGTGTTGCCACTGTCCCATGGGTTTCTATAACTGAGAAAGCTCAGTAGGAGTAAATATTGGAGTGTAATTATCACTGCATTACTCCAGGTCCTCACACCAGGGAAAATATCTCCAGCGATGTGGGAAGTTCCGCAACAGGGAGTTCTGAACTGAAAGGCAAGATTTCACGCTTAGATAGGTTTCCCCAATTCAGTTCATTTTTATCTTGAGCAGCACGTTTAACAACTGTCATTGTCACGAAGCAGCTTTACAGAAATGTGGATATTGTACTAGATCCCTAAGATCAACCTTTCTTAGGAGATCACGGTGCGACGGTTGAAAGACTCTAACAATTTTTAACAGTTCTAGTGGTTTGTGTATAGTTACGTATTATTGCTGGTTGTGATAGATGTCTTCTGTTTTCTTCATGGCCTTCTACTTGCTACTTTGCTTCTCAGTCCCTTGGTCATTATTTGTACATGATTCTTGTTGTTAGTCTTGCTGTTCTCATTAGTGCCTGTTACTCAGTGTACCCAAACCTCTCAGAGTATATGTTGTTGAAGTCCTTTGCTTTGTTTATTCAGAATTTTCAAGCTATTTTTCAATTCCATTCACAATTTTATGTTAACAGTAGACATAGTCACAAAGCAGTTTTACAGAAATTTGGATATAGATTTAGATCCTTAATGAACAAGCCAGAGATGACTGGTGAGGAATGACTTAGTGAGATGACATGAGCCAGAAACCTTGACTCAAAAGAGAACCCGTCCTCTTCTGGGTGATGTTGGATAGATCATAAATCATATAAATCAATATACAAGTATTAAAGAGTAAAGACAAACAGTGCTAAGCTCATTGAAAGGATGTCTCAACCTCCCATATTTCACATGGATATTGTCCTTTTTATTTTCTTTGAACATTCAATGCATCCTACGCACTTTAAGTTAAGAGGCGAAAATATCTGTAAAGTATATGTAAAATGCTAGTAATACACCTGATACCTGATATACTGCACCTGCTACTTTCTATCTTTCACCGTCTGTATAAAATCACATCAACACTAAGGCAGGTTTGGAGACTGGCAGTGTTTTTATTATAGTGTACTTTGTTTGATGGATGTTTTTTTCCCCCATTCATACATTGACATTAGTGTTTTTATTTTATTTTTTTTTTAAAAGGGTTTTTAAATTACCAACCATCTTCATAGGTTAGTATTCAGACAGAACAAATCAAATTTTTATTGGACAATGTGCTCAACATATCAGGTGAGCGCATTGTGTTATAACGTTTATGTTATAAAAGACCAATATAACACTTACAGAATGCTGACAAAAATGTGATACAGTGCTCTCAGTATTAAAATCTAAATAAAATGAGACTAGGTTCCACCTTACCACTCAGCTAACAGTTTTCACCTAGTCTGTGAATGCAGTTATGGCATAGTTAAATATTAAATCAACTTTCACAAGAAAAAAATAATCTGGTGGCATCTGACAACAGGTACTCCATTTGAATGGTCCTTCTGTTAACAGGCTTGCACTCAAGTGCAATTTTCTCTCCAGTGAAGATAAAAGCTGTGAGTTTCTTTACACATTAAGAGCTTTAGACTGTGAATGTGAGTCTATCATGAAGAGTTTTAAAGCCACTCCCAGCTGATGAATATTAATGTATATGTTTAATGTGTTGATGAGCTAGTGGTGAGCAGTTCCCCTAAGAGTTCAGCTATCTCAGGGTAGAACTGACAGTTCTTTCTTTGATATGACCATTTTGGGCAAGTGGCACTAATTAGTTTCCATTTCTGACTCAAGTAACACTTTGCACTACTGTTACATAGTTAATAAGCAGGCTGATGAATAAATAATGCTACGCTAGCAATGTAATATTTGGAGTAGTTCACTATTGACTAAGCCAGAGGTATTCAAACTGTGTGGGTGTTTGGTGTTGCAGGTGAGATGGGAAATACCAAAAATAAACATTTAAAAGACTGTATCAGACCTGCCAACCTGTAAGGATTGTTTGCAGAAGCTCGACTGTATTCCAAAATACATAAAAAGGCTGACTTTATTCATAATTTAAATGGCAGATGAGCCAATTCACATTTGTGCAGGTGTTTTGAACTTACTGATATTAACTAACTGGAAGCCCACCCCTCCCCTTTTTCACACTAGTAATGTTTTGCCCCGTGCTCATGGTACTTCAAAGATGCATTGACGCGGTGGAGAATGTAAGGTAAATGGAGATTTTTTTTTTTTTGAGTTGCTCGGAAATGGTTCTCAACGTTCGCAAAAAACTGGGAAGTGGGCCTCACGGGGGAAGAAAGTTTGAATACTTCTGGACTAAGCAATAATTACTGAGTCTTACATTTCCCCTGGAGAACTACTTGCTAATTATGTCATATTTATAATAAATACTAATTACTCAACACTAACTCCTTAACTGCTGAGTCTTACAGTATATTCTTAGAAAGTAAGCATTTTCAAATTCCAGAACTTTTCATGACATCCTGTACCAAAAAACAATAAAATCCATGACAGAAGATTAAGTACTTCAGTACTGAATACCCACAGCAAAATGATATGAACCTAATATGACCCACTTTAAATTCTTTAAACCCAATTTAAACATTACTTACTGTTTAATGTCTAATATTGGCCTCAATATATCAATTGGTGGCCATGCCTTATTAAAATTAACCACCATGTCACCTCAGAGGCTCCCTAGTTTCCAGCTCAGGATCCGTAGCCTTTAAAAAAAATAAAATAAAATAACTAGTGTAGATTTAGGCGTAGGTGTGCGTGCTAAATGAATATTTATATCAATATTTATATCAGTAGAAGGTTCTTACAAGTATAGTAAGACAAATGTGTGTGTGTGTGTGTGTGTGTGTGTATGTTTGAATGAGTGACACTGTCAGGTGCTTCATCTGCAGACAGAATAACATGAAACAGTATTTTTAAGTGTTGTTGCTACCATAATGCCAAATTCTGTTTAGCAGAGAAGTTGAACAGAAAAAGGTAATTTTACATTTTTAGATTTTTTTTTTCTTTGCTGACAGGATGGATTTTGCTCATAAATGTGTACCAGGGTTGAAAGTAACAAAATGTGATTAAATAGCATCCATTCTAATGGCACGAATACTTACAATGTGTTATTTTAAATGACTATAAATTGTACATTCTAGATAACCTTGTTTGGCAATATCACACTATCAAAAAAGAGGAAAAGTCAGATAATGTACTGTTATTCTTCACATGATATTCAGGAAGTTTGGATGATTCAGCTAGAACATGGCCTGTGTGCAATAATTTCATAGGGGTGAATGTTTTCAAGTACTGTAACATGGTTGAGTGAAAGCTGTGGAATATTAGTTAGGTAAAGTGTAGTTATAATGGACTGGTACCGGCAAACATGCTGATTTTTAAGTGCTGAAGAGGTTTTATTAATGTTTGAAATTATTTATCTGAAACACTTTACACTTTAAGTTTTTTTTTTTTTTAACCATACATACATATTTATAAATGTAATATCAGTGGGACATTAATGGCACCGCAATCATCAATCAATCACTCAGGTAAAGATTGTCATATGCAGGAGTATTGCAAAATTGCTGTCTGTTTCACGCAAGTATATGGGGGCTGTTGGAAGAAACACTTTTTAGTGCTGAAAGGAAATAACATTTTGAAAAGGGTCATTAGCCAGCAGGCCAAGCAAATTGAAAGCTGAAGTATTACAGTGTCATAAATAAATGCTTTTATTTTTTACATGCATTAGAAAAGCAGTGTGCTGGCATTATCGATGTCACCTGGTCATTACTCTTAATCCTACCATCTGCTCAGCAATGCAAACACAATCTCAAGATACCAGAAATCCAATACCCGCCATCGCCAACACGCCTCACCACCGCTGTCGAAGCATAATTTGATTTATTAAGATTATCCTGCTAGGTTGGAAAATGGCACAAAAAGCCCTATGTAACCTTTTCAATCTTGGATAATGAAGGTAAAGAAAAGAGAGCAGCTGAAAAAGCTTCCACATATCACATGCACGGTAATGAAATGATTAATACCGCAGAGAGAATAATGACATACAGCTGAACAGCTAAAATGTTATGTGACTCAAATCAAAGCATTGATGATAATATGTGACTTTTATCACTGTCTTGGGCATAACTACAGATGAGCTAAAGGAATAACAGGTGCATATTGCTAAAAATATGCTAAGTTAGATTGATAGTTACTGATAATTTACCATATTGTCTTAATTTCTTGTTTTGTTACTATAAACACAATACAGTTAATTTCACAATCCTGTTTTCAGGATATTACAAAGGATGTACTAGCATATGTACTTGGTAGCATTGTTTGGTTATGTTATGAATATGACAAAGACAAGAGAATAGCTGCTAATTATTTAACATGTACATTTTTCATGGTACTACAAAGGACGTACTTGTATGTATACGTAGTAATATTGTTTGTGTCTGATTATGGTATGAATACCACATAAAGGAGAGAATAGTTACTGGTTAATTACCATGCAAAAAAGTACACTTTATTTTATAATCTTATGAGTGCTCTATTGCAGAGTACTTGTAAACAACTCAATAATGTGAAATAAATTAAATTATTTCACATTACTGAGATGTTTACAAGTACCCTGCAAGAAGAATAAGAAGTTTAAAATTTGGTAAAGAAAGATACCTGTACTTACCTATGCTTACCTAGTTTTGTCATGCTCATTACTATGAGATTAATTCTTAGCACCGAGTACTGCCATATACCTGTTTTTTTTTTTTCATATTAGTTACTATGTGCTTACATTTCAACTTGCAAAGTATGCGTCAACTATTATTGGTAAGTACTACATTGTTACCTGTTAATTTCTAGTTAATTACTGGCTTATGGCACCAAATACTTCTACAGAAACCTATAGTTTTCACATAAGGTACTACTGATTAGTACTTACTTCTTACATACTCATAACTTATCACAAATGTCTCTATTTGATACCAAATACTTACCACATTCTTACTTATTTCATAGCTATGACAAAAAAAAAAAGTGCTACCAAAGTAAGCCTTCATTTGGAGCTGTTTTTTATGAACTTCAGCAGTGCAGGACCCAGTTTCCAGCAAAGGGCTAATGGTAGACATGCATTGTGAGCAGAAGGTCAAGAATCCAATTTGTTGTTTAATAATAAAAATGTGGCTGCTGAAATCACCAGCTTTTCTACATGTCCACCCCCCCCCCACCCCCCCACCCCGCAGCCTGTATTGATTTCTCCACTGTGATTTTGCTGAAATGTAAGCATATGGAGTAATACTTCAGCAAAAAAGTTGGACTCGCACAGCAGTCTGAGAGGCTTAGTGTAAAAATAAGGATCCTGTAGGGAGTAATTGGCTGCTCGATGAATTGTATTGTATTGGCAAAGCTTGTGCTTAGGAAGGCTTTGTGCCATAATGTGCACAGCTCAAGGGCAGGGCTTTATTGGCTTTGTGTTTGCCTCAGCACTCGGTCATTTCCTCTCGTTTCACCGGAACACTACCAGCTGCTACTAATTAATGCACCACAAGAAGTTATTAATCATCTAGTCAACAGTACAGAAATAGGTCTAATCAAAACACCTTGCCAGTGAAAACAAAACAAAGAGCTGTAAGTTTTCATTTTGCCAGTTTTATCCAAATATAAAACTATATAAAACACACAAATGATTTTTTTTTATTGTTAATTAGACTACTTATAACCATATTTTGTCTGGATTGTTTGGTTCACAGTTTAAAGTTGCTGTTTGTAATGAGTTTGTGTTGTGTGTTGTGAGTGTTTTCTACTCCTGGAGTTCCCACAGAAGGTAGGTCTGGAGCAGATGTTGGGGATACTTACCAGTCCAAGGCCTCAAAGTTGAATTTTTTCCCAGTGGAAAAGAGGGTTGTCTCTGTAAGGTTTTGATTCTCATGGATGAAAGCACCAGGAAAGGAACAAGAGAGCCGGAAGGACTGAAAAAAAAAAAGCAGTTTTCAGATGGCTTCAGAGATGTTCTAACAACAAGAAACAACAAACATTAGTTACGTCCTCAGTGTTTAGCTGTATGGTTTCGGTAATTGGTGCTAATTGTTTATGGACAGTAAGTACTAACTGAATTTATGGCTTTGAATCAGTCTGCTGAGCAAAAGTCATGCCATTATGCATTTCATTAGCAGTCAGTTACAGCTGCTGTCATGGTGGAACAGATAGGAGGAAATACAAAATGGCAGCTCAATCTGGACAGAGCAGATCAAAGCAGAATGTAAACACAGACATTAGAGCCTGGAAATGACTGCAATTCAAGACAGAAAAGTAAGCATGTGAGCATAGTAATTATGAATATGACATTTTTGAAATTATGGGTAATCATATGAATGCAGATAGTATTTAGAAAGTACAGCGAGAAATGAGTGCAGAAGAGGAGACATGGCCAGAATAAATACCAGTAAATATAAAAGAGAGCCCATAATTTCCAGGCATCAGATGTGCAGGAAAATAAAATAAAATAAAAAAGAATAAAAAATAAAAGGGGCCTTGATCTCATAGTTAAAATTTAGCTGGTTAAAAATCTAGAATTTTTCAAGCAAATGCTGGTAATTTCTCATTTTGACTATGTATGATTTTTTTTTTAAATATATTGTAAATACTGTCTGTTAGTTTATCTGTATGCAGACAGAATAATGATGAGATGAATTTGAGTGTGTGGGAAGTAATTAGCATTACAGTATGGGACTTTAATGAACTTTCTTCATTAATGTTGGGCTGGTAGTGATTTTGCAGGCTTTTTTTTTTTTTTTTTTACAAATAGCATGTGACAAATTAGTCACAATAAAATAATTTTGCAGCACTAGACACATATATTTAGTGCAGTGCTTCTCTTAGTGGTGTGCTTCTTGCCCAGAATAAACATGGTATACAGTTTTGTTCCTGCTTTTACTAATGAATGTAAAAGTTACAGAGAAAGTGTGAAGGGCATTAGCTTCATTTTGAATTCTGACTCATTAGCTAAATGCACTAAATATTTAGGGCTGTAGGACTTGTATCCATTTTTGAACTCGAGTCCAGTCGTTTTTCTGTATTGATTTGGACTTGTTTCAGAATATTGGCATTTGTACTTGGACTTGCCTCTGTCTTGGCCATTGGTCACGCTAATTATGGACTTGATCTAGACTGAGAGTTTGTAAAAGTAATGTTCATGTTGTCTTTTCTTTTCACATGCACAAAGTTTGACAAGAAGTATTTTCTTGGTGCAATGCACAAATGAAGCCAACTAGTTGAAGTAAAATTATTTTTTGGTCTCAGATTTGACCGGCCTCAACCCTGTTA
>CM075005.1:3493320-3498320 GCA_037576675.1 Pangasius sanitwongsei | reverse complement strand
ATTTTCTGACTTCAGAGAGTCTATTACTTTGACTATACAGAGTAAATAACACCTATGATGAGAGAGATCCTCTGTGGAATACTGGATGAAGAGCTCACAATAAAGTGAATGAAGGAAAAAAGAGTTGTGAGAAACATCATCATAAACAAAATATAAAAGATTTATGAACCTATCTAATAGTTTGGGTTTATGTGAGTCTGGTGTGAACTCAGATGTTCTTCAGATAGGCTTGATGTGCAAACTGAACCAGTGAATCTCTGTGTTAGTTACAGGAGCTGTGCCACGCACGTTCTTCTAACTCTTCTCACTTAATTTATCATCAGATCTTTGTTCCGCAATCAGACTCCGTAGTACCACCAAGCAAATATAATCAGGTCACCTTGGGAGGATAATAAATCACCTACACTTCACAATGCACACACAGGCGCACACACACACACACGCACACACCTCCCAAGATATTTCCAACACGTTTTCAGCTAAGTTAAATTGCCTTTATATGGACGTACTTCGATGAGATGTGTGGATTTTAATTCGAAGGGGATATATTACAATATAAATATATAATATGATAATATAAAGCATTAAGACATTAACCCAAAGACAGATGAGAACTGTTTGAACAGATGGTGCTCATATGACTAAAACACACAATCAGACAGTTTCAGGCACTTCTGAAGAAGAAAATCAGTGCCGCATTGGTGAAAATGTCTAACCATTCCACTCACCTGTTTTCAAAGATATGGTGCAGCTAAACTTTGACAGAATGTTAATTTACAAACTCACTATCCATTTTCACCCAGATGACAATGGATTCCCTTTTGAGCCTGGTTCCTCTCAGGGTTTCTTCCTCATATCATCTCAGGGAGTTTTTCCTTGCCTCCATTGCCTCTGGCTTACTCATTAGGGATAAATTCATACATTTACAATTTATATCCTCAATGTACTTATTTCTCTAAAGCTGCTTTATGACATCATTAGCAGGTTATATGCTCACTTAATAGCTTAGTCGGTAATGCACCAAAAACCTATTGAAAATCAGCCAATAATTGCTGGTTTCATAGCCCATAGAAAAAAGTGCTTCCTGATGTGTCTTCATATTGAAGAAAAAGCACAAAACCTCTCTTCCCACAGGATACAAGATAACACTTTATTAATCCCAGCTGGGAAATTCCATTGTTACAGCAGCAGAAAATATAAGATAAATGACAATAATATAGTATCAGAAGGATATTAAAATATAAATTTTAATTTAGAATAAGCAGCTATATATATCTTTACCATCATGACACTTCAGATGGGATTTATCTTACCTGGTATTATTTCTACATTTCCTACATTCTGCATTTATTTTACTAAATACTAGGTAAATGACTAGGTAAAAACATCTTTCCTGATGTGGGAACATGCAGTCTGTAAAAATTATTGCTGTGACTCACACAGATGGCACTAAAATGATAGAAACACACCAGTACTACTTATATTACCCCGCCTCCGCATGGAAAATTAATCCAGTCCAATTAGGGCTTATGTTAAAGTGTGGTGACATAAATTGTGGATATCCACCAAACTGGGTTGTGAAAAAATCGGACAAGATTTATAATCTTGCACTTGAAGTCAAGAAAATATAGTCTCATGCTTGCTTCTGTGCTAAGATATAAGGGGTCTCAGGAGGTGGTAACACACGTGCATTTTTGGACGCAGCATATTTATTTATGACTATAAAAATAGCCACAGAAGACAAATGCAATTCATTTATTTTACAATGTTATGTACTTTTTTTAATATAAAGTAGCTGATGTTTTTTTTCCTTTGTCTCAGAGTTTGAGCAGATTATCCACTCATGAACATCTGCTAATGAGTCAGATCAGGTGTGTTGGTAGTGGGAACATGTGCAGTGGAGTGGGATCTCCATAACTGGAGTTAAGGAACCCTGCTGTAGTAGATTTAATTTAATAAAGTGATTATTTAAAGAGAATTTAAAGAGAGTATTTAATGCTTTACAACTCTTTTCCTCACAATGTGTTTAGATTTATGCTGTTAAAATCCATTGCACAAGGTGACATTTGTCAGAAGTGAAATATTATCACAGTAAGTTTAACAAAGCCAGCTGTGTGAGGGTCAGGGTGGAGGACTATGAGCTCTAGAGACACTAACTCTCATGTGTATAATGTTACTAAACATATGCACATGGGTGACTTTGATTTAAATCTCTAAATATAAATGCTGTTGAATCAGACTGTGTTATGGAGTTTTAAAAATATACAGGGAACGCAACTAATTTATCATTTTATGTCTAAATAAAAATATAGGACTGTAGTCCTGTCCTGGATTTCAGTGGGAACATCAGCCTGGAATGAAATGCAATCCCCTGTGTGGAACATTTCTGTCTCTGGAGAACTGAGAGAACTCATCTTGATGCTAAATTGCCTCACAGCTCAGAAGAAGACAATGGAGTTATAATGGAGTTATTATGATTAATCTCTCGTTTAGCAGTCCAACACTGACCATGTGGAAAAGTGATATAAAATATGGAAAGGTTCACTAGAGACAGATATCCAGTTCAACCAGGACCATGTTTCTCCCATGTTCACAGCATCAGACATCAGACATCATCATAGTAGGAAGAAAGATGATGCTATACCCACATACACCAGTGGGTCAAATAAAGCATAAGTGAAGATTACATTTATATGACACTAAATGAGAGGCCAAATTTAGCATGGAGCTGGAGGATTAGACATTGATTAGGAGGTACCTTTAATTTTTAATTTTGTCTGTCAGTTCAAATCATGTTATGACAAACAAATATTTTTATGCATAAATATCAGGCTTTCAGAACCTGCTAATTTAACATTCATTTAACATTATTTACTGACCTTCAAAAACAGAGCACATGTATCACAGAAAAAAATAGTTTGTATTAATTGTCCAAAAATCAATAATGGTTCTAACAAACATCATGAAGAAGTTCATCAGGTTTTTGTGTTCCAAGTTAAGTTCATACAGTTTGAAAACTGTAAGCCACAAAGCTACTCTAATGTTTTTCTGAAAAGTAAAAAAATTATCAGTCCTTACTGCTTTGAAGCCATCAAATAAGGATATTAAAAAACTCAATAAGGGACAGAAAGTGAATGAGTTTGCTGCTAAAAAAAAGCCTCTTCAAACAAGATAGCTAACTATCTTAGAAAGCACTCGACTTTGTTATTGGGCTTGAGTGTTGCATCCAGCAGTTGTGTGTGTGCTGAGTGCTTTCAGCAGTGCAGGCTGCAGAGCAGAAAGCAGTAAAGTGTATCATAATTATTAGAAAGCTTCCAACTAGGCATCCAGATCCTAGATGTTGTTCACATGGAAGCCAAGTGAGTTGGAGTCTCTCTAACAGAGGACTGATGAGTTGAATTGAACACACCAATGCTTCCATGTGCTGGAAAAGAAGCGTTTTTGTCTAACATCCACATTTGCTATTTAAGATTTTCTGGGAGCATAATGATACTTTATTGATATGAGAGGCCAGGAAATGTTTATGAACAATAAACCAAGAATATTGAATAAAATCTGAAAATATAAAATGAAAAACTGAGAATATTGAATGAGGCACACATTGCATTTCTGTAGTGTATTTATATGGTATAACCTTACTTAATGTGCATTACTATAGAATCTTTAGCAAATCTGGTGGAAACATTTTAAACAATAGTGTATTCATTAATACTTTGGCCAATGTTTGTTTAAAAAAGTTTCTTTTCTCTGTTTCTGTTTGTTTTTTCTGTTTCATCATGGTCCCAGCATGCAGCCCTGCAGTTATCCATGGGATCAATAAGGTATCTATCTATCTATCTATCTATCTATCTATCTATCTATCTATCTATCTATCTATCTATCTATCTATCTATCTATCTGTCTGTCTGAACCTATAGCTTCTTTCACCCTGAGTGTACCAAGAGAGATAAGAATGTCTTTGTCCTCTGAGGGTGAACTGACAAAGATCATAAAGAGCAGCCTTAGGTCAAGCTTGATAAATCACCAAAGCACATTGCACAAAGCCAAAGGAATATCGTAAAACACAGTCTGATACCCTGTGACTTCTTTAACTCTTCCCTTCTGCTCTAATCTGATGCTCATATACACTCACCAGTTAGTGTATGACTTTGAGTTTGTTTAATTTTACTACTGCAGTTTATTGTGTGAAACACTGAGCACATACTGTATATATTATACTGTATTAGAAAAGTCTCAGTGGTGTAAAGAGTCAAGGGAAAGTTGGTGGAGAGCAATTAGCACATTCTTATCATGCCACTGCATATAGCCTATAGGTTGTTCTTTAGCTCACCAGTTAGTTAACCAGGGTATACTAACTAAGCATGATGAATAGACCAATCATGTTAGGCTAAAAAGCATGTGAAGATGAGGAAATTTCAACTGAAAACTTAACCCAACCTGCAGCAGCAAGTCTTTGGCTGTTCTATATAAGAGCCGGTAGGCTTTCACAGGTCTTTGATATCTTTCTGTATTTAAATGTGAAGTGATAGTGAGCTGTAGTCATGGATTTGAAAGTTCAGTGTAGTGTTATAACTTGAAAAAAGCTCAGTAAATGAAGAAACCTTTATCTGTCACATAGACATTATTGTACAGTGAAATTCTTTAATTTGCATATCACAGGAAATTGGGGTCAGAGCAAAGGGTCAGCCATGTTAACAGTGCCACTGGAGCAGATAGGTTTAAGTGCCTTGCTCAAAGGTACAAAGGTGGTCCTGGGGCTTATCACCCAGACCCTTAACCACTGAGCCACCACTCCTGAGTGACTCATGTTGCAGCATTAACTAAATAACAGGGGCAGTCGTGGCCTAATAGTCAGAGAGTCGGACTTGTAACCCGAAGGTGAACCTGAAGGTCGCGGGTTCGGGTAGGGGGGGAATGAATGACCAATACCACGACTGAGGTGAGACCCTTGAGCAAGGCACCGAACCCCCAACTGCTCCCCGGGCACCGCAGCAAAAAAG
>CM075005.1:3471336-3485422 GCA_037576675.1 Pangasius sanitwongsei | reverse complement strand
TATATATATATATATATATATATATATATATATATATATAGAGAGAGAGAGAGAGAGAGAGAGAGAGAGAGAGACAGACAGACAGACTGTAACACATTTAGTTGTGTAGTTTGTAATGTCAATAATTTTTCATACCAAATAAAGTGAAATTGTTTATTGAATATTGTCCAGTTGCTCTCTGTGGTTCTTTTTTCTGATCAATTCAGAAGTGGAAAATGATCGATCATGCAGGACTGGTGTATCAGGACAGGTTTTATGTTCTGAAAGCAATGTTAAGCCACAGATTTATTTGACTGCACTGACAAGCTCTCACTACAGAGTCGAACAGCCCTGACAATTGATCATTATGCCACATTGTTTACAGACGATATTTGTGCAGTGCTATTTAATAACTCACAGTTTTTTCCTGACGTTCAGACATCAGAAGATTCATTAACATAGCAGACATTTATACAATACAGTCAACAAAAGGAGAGGAAATGAAGAGGTCAGTGAAAGGGGCAGAAGCGGAATTATTTCAAGATGAATAAATCTGCAAGTGAGAGACAAACTATACAGATCTGATGTCTTCAAAGGTCATGAAGTTCATGCCTCCGATGTTACAAGCTTTTTCTTGTGTAGAGCTCTTTGGACAAAGACAAGCACATTCCTTTATTCCAGAAAAAATGATGTTAACAAAGCAGATTGCATTTTTCCCCTTTGCTCTCAGCTGCAATACCATGTTCCTTAAAAGCAAGAGAAAATAAAAATCAGTTTAGTCTAATATTATATGAATAGGAAGTAGATAAAGATTCAAACAAATATATACACACATGAATGTGCAGGTGTACATACTGTATATAAGGTGTGTTGCAGTGGTCGCTGAGTGAATATATCAAGGCTGATTGCCATGACGTAGGATCCAGAAAGGATTCTGGTTGTGATAATCACATTAATCTTGTGATCATTACAAATTTCTCAATATACAGTATTATTGGGTATCAACCAACGTGATTGGCTGCAAACCTATGAAAAGTACTGGATGCAGCACATATATTTTTATCAGACTTGATAAAAATCACAAAAAGATGTTGATAAGCGCTCCCATGGTCAAAGTTCAGTTTCCATTTCAACCAGCACGAGGAGAGTTTCCTTCCACACTGTGTACGTTATTAATTTGCATGTAAATTCTGTTTTCGGATATTTTAAAAGTGTCATTGGGTTTACAGCTTTCAATCTTCCTGCAAAATATTTTTTACTGAAAAAGAGGGATTTAATTTATTGGTTCTGGTGTAATTAATGATATGATCTGATATGCTTTCAGATGCTGTTAACAGCATGCTGAAAAATAAATCTTTAGTGGAAATTTGTCACTGTTGTTGCTGTCACTGGTGTAATAGCCTGTGTTTATGACACCAGTGAAAATTAATAAGTTTAGTGACTTAAAGCAATGGTAACACATTAAGGATGAAAAATATTGATTATTTGTTCAAAAAGAATTTCATTACAGTCAAAATTCAAAATTTGTTGTTAAGAAAGTTTTGCTGGTAAGAAAGTCAACATATTTTGAGAATGAGTCTTCTGCTGGTGACAGAAAGCATGAAGTCTAGGCAAGATTCGAAAGTTCCTTTTTTGGTGTGCCAGCATAGAAAATTGGATGCACAAATTAATGTTACATTGGGATTGAGAGTCATTGAGAGTCAGAAAACCCTAATGTAAGCATGTACTTTTTTTTGTATGCTTTCTTTAAGCTATTATGAGTTTTAGAAATAATAAATTGTTTTGCTTAATTTGTGATGTTCTCTAAAGAAATCATGCTAGTGGTTTAAAGCATAAGCTGACCAAGCAGTCATAGGTATGAATAATTGTGTGTGTGTGTGTGTGTGTGTGTGAGGGTTGAAGTGCAGAGTGATTGGAAAAGTAAAGAAAGGAAAAGAGAAGACCTTCAGCAGGTCACAGGAGCAACCTCCTGAGTGAAGCTAAAATCAGCTTCCCTGTTAGCGGAGATAAGGATTAGGGCCGTTGGCACTTGATGGAAATTTCAGATGATATCAAGACTGTATTATCTCAATGAGAAAATCCTCCAATGTGCTTAGAGAAGAGGAAAATCAATAGACCTTCAGAGCAGAGAGAGAACGGATTCTCATAACTCCAGCCTGGGAGTATTGGGGAGACAGAGAAGCAGTTCAAAAGTTCAGGTATTTTTTTTATTATGTTTTTCTCCTCTTCTAGTCCTTATGGTTTATTTTCCTCAAACTGCACATAGTTCATCATTTACTTATTCAGTCTAATTCAAGAAGTATACAATCCAGTAATCAACACAAATGATCAAATGAACGTACAGTATATTAATATTAAGTATTGAATAAATCTTCCAGGATGCAGATTATTTGATCATATATGATTTTCTTATTTCACCTAGTAGAAGTCTCAGCATCTCTCTAACAGGAACTTCATCTCTTTTTCCTGAGGGAGAACAAAATGTAGGACAAAATCTAAAATCGATACCCTTGCTGGAACATTTTTTTCACTATTTTTTTTTCGAACTCTCTGCCACACACTCACCAACAGACTCCTAGAATGAGCCTCTTTCCATTCGATAAACGCATGGCTCTGAAACACACTGAAAGTGTTTACAGCTTCAGATTCATTTAGCCAAAGTGCAGTAAACAGAATGAATGGTCTGATGATGTGGTCTTAAGTATAGAGTCCTGCTGATCACATACACATGCGAACAAAAGAATTAAGTCTAGCATTAATTGAGTAATTGTTAATTGCTGATCAAGGGGAGGTCTGAGTCGTCCTGCACAGCAATCACATATAAAGATCATACTTGACATTAATCTACAATATATAAACAAAAACAATATACTAATATTCATTGCCCAGCTCCGCAATAAGATCAGTAATATGGTATAAATAGACTTTATTTAGACTGTATTTAATTAAACAGCCCCAACTTTATCTCTAATAAAGTGGAAACACATTGAGGAGCGGGATTCAAATTTTTAGCCATTTAAATCCTGCCTGATTTTGGTTGTGGAATATTTATGAAGCTGAATTACATGGCAGCTCTGTCATTTTTCTCCCTGCTGTCTTTAATATGCTGCTGGAATCGGTTGAGGCGCGACGTGTCTGAGCCACAAAGCGGAATTAACCTCACTCGCCCTTACACGCTAAGGGAAGGAAATAATTTCATCTGTAACATGTTCTTGGTTTGATCTCTTCTGTTCTAAAATATTCCATCAGAAACTTTCTCCATGTTAAAGCATTTAACTTCTGTTAGTACATGACACTGAAAATGTTCTTATTGCTGCAGATAAAACAACATGACAGGAGGCATTAAAGGCCATTACTCAAAGCCTGTGACTCATATACTAATGAGAGTCGTCTATCAAATCAGTGTTTACCTCAGCAGCAGTCCTCACTATTTGCAACAGATTTATGGCTCCGTTAAACAAACTCACACTCACCTTCCTATCCAGAAACAAAATTTGTAATACAAGGATTTGCAGGGAAGAAGAAGTTTTTACCACTGGGATTAAAAAAACCGGCACTGAGCAAAAAAACACAAGGACTTAGTTCACGCAGTGTCTTTTAGCACTGTGATATTCAGAGTAAGGCCTGGGCATCCCCAGGGTTCTTTGAAGCATACCCAGGGCCTCAATAATTTTTAAATGTAGTTACAGTGGTGAAAATAACAACCCACAAGTATTAAAGTTATATTATATGGATTATTGAGTTCTTATAGCTCATGCACAAGCCACTTTTACTACTGTTGCTCTCTCTGTTGCACTACAATGTAACCAGATCCAATTCCACAACTGCTGCTCTCTCTTGTTTTGCGCTAATATGTAAACATCTACACACTCACATGTTCCGTGAATGTCTATAGTGTACATATTGTATTTTATTTTATTGTATTTTATTTTATTTTACTTTTTTTAATTACTTGTCTTGTTATGTTGGTGTCTCACACCATGGGTCTGAGGGAAACGAAATTCCAATCCTCTGTGTGTCCTGTACATATAGCAGAACTGACAATAAAGTTTGACTTTGACTTTGACATATAGTTATTAGGCTGCTTGACTGGTCACTTGAATTGAATTGGCTTAACCTAATCCTCAATAACTCGAAGACCAATTGCCTATAAATAATGGCAACTTAGAACTAATGTGTTGTTGGACAGAAAGCTCTATGGCGCCAATAAACAGACAAAATATTATTGTTTGTGCACTAATGCATTGTATTAATTTACATTTAATGGGGTCCTTTGCTACAAAAGGATTGAGAAACCCAGCTTTAACACGTACACTTACTAAACCATTTATCACACTTTCAAATTAAAATAAGTTAAAGGTTAGATATAAGCTGTGTGCACTTGAATTGTATTTCCATTTAATTGGCAGTAAATAAATGCATTTATCAGTCTATTCTCTCTCATTGCGATGAGTGTGGTAACTTGTTTTCATGCTCTCCACTGTCATTTTCTCAAGTTTGCATTCACAGAGAGATCACTAACATAGTAAGTAATAATTAAATTCAAATGATTTATTTGATATTTTCTGTACGTTCTGTTCATGTTGTACTTAAACAGCAATCTACTCTATCTACTGAAAGTCTTGCTAATTTGATGATGGGATACATGCAAGTTGTTTTTAAAACTTTTTTTTGAAGACCATTATGTCTATATGCATTTGTAATACATCTATTGTGTCCAATAAATATAGAATTATAAACATATTGGTTTTAATTTGGATCATACATATTGGATCTAATTCTATCCCATCCAGTTTTTTTTTTGTGTAAAAAAATTATACTGTCGGTATAATTTGATCAAACTAATAGTTATGATTATCATTGCATATGTTAAGTACTGAATAAAACACTTGTGGAGTGGATGCTCTGTTATAGGAAAATGAACAGGAAACGGAAGTTGTTTATTTTCCAACAACAGCTCTTCTCCAAGTGTCTTATTCCTCTTATACCCCAAAATTTGCCATCGGTTACAATTTTATTTATTAAAGAATGACACTTCATACTTTTAATCCTTTAATGTGGTGGAATATTGTGTTGTAAAAATTAAAGTCACAGCTTTACGTCTGACTCCTTATAGAAACCTTCATCATATTAACAATTATAACTTTTTTTCTCTGTAAAAGATGTATTTAATCCATTTATTGTTAGTCTCAGTTTATGTGAAATGTCCTTCATACAAGTCCCTGTGAATGAACTGTTACTATAGAAACGATAACGGGTTAGAAAAAGCGCATTAATATAAACCTGTGATTTGCAGCTGCACTACTGTCGGCGCTGCCGTTATAGAAAAGTATTCAGCACCTTCTGACCAATCAGAATCCAGAATGTTTAAATACTAAATTAATTAGTAAATTCTTGTAGAAACATCAGTCCTGTACATGTTCCAGTGAACACTAATACTGCCTTGATAGTGCTATTGAAACTATCACATTCCACTAAAATCTAAATTTAGTATTTTAGTAGTTTAGGATTTTACTAGAGTCTGTGCGAGTCTCGTATCCTTCTCAGAGCCATGAACACTGCACTATGCTAATATTTCATGAAGAGATCAGTTGAATGAAGGGGCACATATAAAGGTTTCATGTCCATTTGATTGATATGAACTGTCACAAAGTCCATCAGCCATTTAATACAACAGGCCCCTCTGCAGTGCTGTCTCCTGTCCAGCTGGTTTCAGGCCACATTAGTGATGCCACATTACGCCAGGTATGACATAAATATTTTACTCTTCCAGATGGCAAATCTGCAGCTAATTTAGTGACATTAGTGAAATATTGTCTATGGACTCCATTGTCCATGGAGTCCACTCAGGACATTGGTATTATAATGTTCTTGCTGAGTGAAGAGATGTTTTGAGATATTCCAGTGCAATCTGCATTTACAGCTCAAAATGACCAAAATGCCAGGTCACATACTAAAGCTTTTTGCTCTGGAGTGAAAATTTAACCTAAAGATCCACCTTGAATCCGAAAAGAAATAAGGAAAGGTTTTAATT
This sequence comes from Pangasius sanitwongsei, assembly GCA_037576675.1. Lineage (NCBI taxonomy): Eukaryota > Metazoa > Chordata > Actinopteri > Siluriformes > Pangasiidae > Pangasius > Pangasius sanitwongsei. The sequence goes on along the minus strand of CM075005.1, from coordinate 3,479,409 downwards.
AGGAGATAAATTATGTATAGTATTATAAACCAGTAAAACCATAGTCTAGTGCTCTGTTTTACTCATTGAATTAGCTAGAGGTTATTGCTTATGGAAATTAATGCAATAATTTATGCAAAAATGTTTACTTCATAGAAATTTTAAGGGTTCCCTCAGAGGGGCAAACAAAAGAATGCTTTAGGATTGTTTTAGTTAACTTTTAAGTGTGGGACCTTATATAAACTAGAAATATGGAAACAATGCACTGTTATTTGATATGTTTATGCCTGACAGGAAAATAAATCAATACTGCAAGCACTGCATGAAATATCCTAGATAAATGATGACATCTATTTAATTACAAAAGACATCAAGCCCTTCACACCATGAACAATCAATCACATAGCACTGATTCTCTGAGCGCTGTGACTATGATTAGCAGGTAATGAGAGATTAAGTTTAATTTGCACACGTTGCTTCATACAGATGCACATTATCAATTATTCAGTGTTGAAAGTTAAAATCTAATGGAGGAGTTTTTTAATGGTATTTTGAAACATAAGAGTGTTGTAAATAGTATTTTAGCAAATCGAACACCAAATAAATTTGCTGTCTCGTACTGAGAAGCATTAACAAAACTCAAATGAGCAACTGGACACAGTGATATCAGTGGTACAATCTCAGTGAAAACTCAGCAAGAATTTCATCCTGACTGATTAAAATGCCATCAAATGCAGGCACCCAGAAAGCAATTTGTTGATCAGATGAGAGCAGATTGTTGCAAATCCATTATTTAAATCCCCTGGTTTCATATTTTGATGTCTACAATTAGTAGGGAGCCATGAAAAATAAATGTGGTGCCTGTTATCATAAGATTTGTCACCAACAGATGGGATGTACTGTTAAATCTCTGACGTAATGAACTTTGTGTGATGGTGTGATGTGATGGTGGAACCCAGAACAGCTGAGCTGAAGTCTCCATATGCCAAGAGACTTGAGACCCTGGTTACACTCCTGAGGGAAAACTATTATATCACACTGTCTAATCTCACAGATCAATCTGCTTAATACACTGACGTACGACTGCATTATGCTCCAAACACTGTAAAGCTATAAACTATTCTGGAACCTTCTCCTGATTAATCTTGTTTGTTCGTCGGTTTTGTCTGCTAACATGGCACTCTGACCTCAGGAAACAAAATTGTTCTCACTCACTGTTTGGTTATTAGTGTGGTATTGGGTCAGAGCAACAGCTTCTTTCCTACATAAGGAATACAGATATACAGTATCACTTTTGTGTGTTTACAACTGAAATACAGAGAGACAGATAGTGGGGCAATCAGCAAACATGACATTAGCCCTGGCTCAAAATTGTAATTCTCTGACCTGTCTTTCAGTCAGGAGTAAAAACTGCAAACTGTAAATTATAATAAAATAAATGTTGGCAAAGTGATGATGTGCTTGGCATGAAAGCACAATTTAATAAAGCATTTAGTCTATTAAGCATCTTTAAAAGTACAAAAGGGGAGAATGTCAATTCAACAAGCTTTTCAGTACTCATTTATCTCTTTAACTTTAGGCAGTGTGTCTACAATTTACTGCTGGAAAAGAGACCTGTAACACCATCAAACATATAATAAAACTCAAATGGATCAATAAAGCACAGTTAGCCTGAGGCTACCTGCAAAATCTACACTTACAGCCTGGCAGAGAATCCACAATAGCATCCTGCCTATCCAGCCATGAAGGCCAATGTGGTCATTTTAATTTCAAAATCAATGGCAATACTTCATGTTGTGAGAACGCAAGCTTTTATCGTGCTCTAAGAAGGAACAGTATAAAAGGAAATGAATGAGGTTAAAGTGAAGGATTGAGTAAATTGAACAAATGTGACATGTCCAGCTCCATCAGCAGTTTCTTAACCCCTATATTCTGTTCACTAATCAGCAGTGAAAGTTCCATTAACTCCAACCATCTCCTTAGCTTTTATAACAATAAAATCAGAAAAAAGGACATTTTAGTAGATTTCTTTTTGCTACCTATTTATCTTATATTCATCATATTTATTAACAAAGTACTGCTTGATGAAGTGTGTTTGCAAAGGTGGAAATGTAAACAATGTGACAACACATAGATAGATAGATAGATAGATAGATAGATAGATAGATAGATAGATAGATAGATAGATAGATAGATACTAGCTAAAAAAGCTACAGTAGTTTGTTAGATAACTAGGTAGCTAGGTAGAAATAAAAATGTAGATAGATAGATAGACAGATAGATATCGACAAGCAAACAACCATATGAAGTTTGTACAAATAAATTCACGAATGAAAGAATGAAGGAAGGAATTCAGATTTTCAGTGGAGAAACTGAGACACGTCCATCATGTTTCACGCGTCAAGGAGACAATTCGACAAGCTGTGCTCAGATGCTTAATTTGAATAATAAACAAGGATTAAGTTCCAGAAGAAATATTTCACATGATGCACAATTCACTGAGCAATGCTTTTGAAACAGGTTTATCTAGAATTTTCTTTCTGCTAAATCTTTTAAGAGGTTTATCATAAATCTTATGGCTTTAAGCAAAGAATGTGCTTGTGTTTTCTAAGAGTGTGTAATCTCTTTAATAATCACACACACACACACACACACACACACACACAGAAGTCTGTATACATGGATTCGATGATTTCTTCTTTTAATCTGATCATTTTTGCTGCAGGTCATTACAACAACAGAGTGATAAAAATCTTGGGGCGGCTTTCAGAATTGAATAAAGGAGCATTGAGTATTACATAGCTGATTTCTGAGGGAAATATAATGCACATACAGTAACTTATACTGAAACATCACCTCATGTACTTGCATAATAAAAGGTAGAAAGGAGTCCTGGAGAGTCAAAAGGCTTCAGCGTAACCTCCAAATTCCTTTTTTATTAGTGATATGTGCCAACAGTGACATTTAACCTGATAACTGTGTGTTAGTGGTTAATGTTCCTTCATATAACACAATAAGCTGAATGCAGTGATACACATTTGACAGCACTAAATTTTCATTGCACTATCACTGCAACATTATTTATACCAAGTGCTGTTGAATTCTTGAATCTGATTGGTCAGAAGGTGTTGATTATTTTTTATTGATTATTTTTCTAAAACAGCAGGTGCAAATCACATTTTTATATTAATAAACCTCCATATAACCAGGTTAAAAAAACATGTAATTGTCGATATGGTGAAGTTTTCTGTAAGGAGATGTTTGTTTCACATTTATAGAAGGAGTCTCCAGTGTCAGTGCTTTGTAGCTGTCAGAGATAAAACTGCGGGATTTATAATTCAATCATATATTTCTACTTGAAAAAAGGAAAGCATGTGATTCCCATGAACAGCTGCAGGATCTGTGAGTTCATTACTGAGAAAACTTGCTTTGGGAAATTTACACAACTCAAGAGCCTGACACAAAGTAATTGCTTTGGCCGAAAGGTAATTTCCCTCTTAGAGAAGCACAGTTTTGTTTCACTTTGTTATTTATGAATGCTGGTAATTTCTGTCCTGCAGTTTTGACACAGCTCAGGGGTTCAGTTCTCAGAGGAGGCGCCGTGTCCATGTCTAACTCATAAAGCCAAGGTCACGGAGTCACAGCAGCTGGACATATTTCATCACCCGCCCACCAGGGCATTGTGGGTAACTAAACTGTGAGGTCTAGACTGCTCATTTTCAATGTCCTCTGCTTTCTCCAAACACTATAAAGCAGAATATAAACATGAAATCCTTTAGAAATTGCAAAATAACCACATTTTTTGTTTTCAGTTCCTCCACTGTGTAGCTATACAGTTTCTCTACTGGTTGTGTTTTGACCAGGTATTGACCTCTGTTTTAATTATCTTTAATTATCATCTAACTCCTGCTGTGTATATACTAACCCCATCAAGAAAGAATGTGACTCCACAGTGATAAATCCATATAATATGAAACCTTAAAGGAAAAATCCACCCTGCACAAGTTTCATATTAATCATTATAATTAACCTGTGATCTTCAACGGCATCCAGGATTTACTTTGTAATGAAATTCTGAGTTGGATTTTAGCTTAAACTCCTTCCTTACCTTGTTGGTCTATTTTCACTTTGGTTAATGCTTCCCAACATTATACAGAGTGCCATGCTGGATACAACTGAGGGCTGGAATACAGCCCTCAATTCATCTCTACCTAAAGAGAGTGATGCAGAGACTCCGTAGTCCTTTAGTCCGTCCAGCTCTCTGAATTCATCCTCTGTATACTCTGCTCAAACAGATCAGCTTCCAAAGCTTCACCTTTCATGCTCATTGCGCTTCTTCATCTCACAGATCACTAACTAGCTGAGCCGAGTCTTCCTTGTAACTCAGCACCAACCAGCAAATTAGCATGAGAATCACTAAACACATTGCAAATATTCCAATACAAACATGTTTAATGTGTTTCACAGTGAAGCGTTCCTTTAAGACGGCTGGGGAAATTGGAAGAACACAGAACATTTTAAGGAGATGCCAAACTAACAATGTCTAAACTTTATGATTATGCAAAATGTCCCTAGCATCTGTGATGATTCTGAGTGATTAAATGGGCCACATTATAAAAGCCTGTGAGTCAAAGTTCCTTTTAGCACTCACCTTAAATTGGAGGGACTATCCTCATGTATTACTTTGCCTTGAAAAGAAGCAATCAGTGTGATACTTTGCTGCAAGGACCACATTTACAAGTAATTGTCCATTCATATGTATAACCGAGGTATTTTTTTATAATGTCTTTCATGTCAGTTTGGCTTCATTATTTCATCTTCCTCTTTTCTGCCCACATAAACAAGCAGCCCTTTCATTCACTTTCCATCACTGATATCTAATTATGTCATCCAGAGGCTCTGTCTAAACCTCATAGCTTCTTTGTCTGACAGGTTTTAAATTGAAGGCTCTGTTATGAGGTTTATTGTGATGCTAAATAGAAACTTCCTTCATCATTGTGTCTGTTACTGAAACAGAAAAAAGAGAGCTCATTCATGTAGAGAACAGAGAGACTCAGTGATTCTCAGTGATGATAATGATGATGATAATGATGACAATGCACTGAAGGTCTACATAATAATATATACAACAACTGTACACATGAATGTTTTCTGAAGCCACTCCTGTACATGAAGTCTTTATATTCTTAATCCACATTACTAAAAATAACATTGCACAGAACAGAACAGAACAGAGCAGTGAGTCCCTTCAGCTGTAAAACACTATAATGTGTGTATTAACAGTTATAAAACAGTTGGCTGCCTAATATATTTACTAATTTATAATATACTAATATATTTGCTTCCACATTATGGGTGCTGGACATCATGGTGTTATCATCCTAAACACACAGTGACCCGGCTCCTGCTGTAACTCAGTTTTGGTCAAAACAAATCTGTCGTTTTACACAGACTTGGAGGAGCTACACTTCCAGTTCACATGCCTTGTAGCCTAACATTATTGTACTATTTTGCACATGTGATTACATAATGGTTACTTAGTGAGTATACATTGGTGAACTGTTATTTAGAGAGCTGCTTATAGGCTGATTGAACCTCAGGCAGGTGTCATGATAAAAATGTACTATATTACAGGGGTTTGTCTAATTCAGTGTAAAATAGACATTTGATTTATCCTTCTTCTTATGTGTGCCCTATTGGATCTGGTGACTGGGAAGCACTTTGAAGTACATTGACCTCATTGTCGTGTTCTTGGACCCACTTTGAGATGACTTGACTTTGTGACACGGCATATTATCCTGCTCTAAGTAGCTGTAGTGGCCGTAAAGGGATATACTGTACAATGTCAGCACAAATCCTCAGATATGGCTGTGGCATTTCGAACCATGCTTGAATGGTATTAAGGAGTACTATGTGTGCACAAAAACATCCCCCACACCGTTATGCCACCAGCACCAGCCTGAACTGTTGACAAGGCAGGTTGGGCTAATGGATGCATACCAGTGATGTCAAACATATTCCGAACCTACCGTCTGCATGTCACAGCAGAAAGCACGATTCATCAGATCAGGCAAAGTGTTCCCAATCTTCAGGTGTGCGGTTTCAGTGAGTCAGTGCCCACTGTAGCCTCAGCTTCCTGTTCTTGGCTGACAGGAACATGATGTGGTCTTCGACTGTTGAAGACCATCCACCTCAATGTGTTTGATGTGTTGTGCATTCCAAGATGCTTTTCAGCTTATCACAGTTGTAAGAGCAGTTATTTGAGTTACCATAGCCTTCTTGTCATCTCTAATCACACTGGCCATTCTTCTCTGACCTCTCTCATCAACCCACAGAAATGCAGCTCACTGTATGATTTTTTTTTTCACTATTCTGTGTAAACTCTGGCCTTGTGGGCCTAATTAATGGTTTTATTCATGGCCAGTCTGCACATTATGTGTTTTTTGATTAAGTTGCAGTCTGGTCCTTTATATGAAAAAGTATAATAATAGGTGACCTTTTCAGGACCTTGAAAGAACTATTCAGAGAACAAAAGCTTTTAATCCTGGTTCTCAGTTGTGCTTGTTTTGCATGCAGATTTAACATCCTTGGCCATAGCACCTGCGCCATGAAGGCAAAAAAAAAAGTAAATGTTATAAAAGACGCTGCCTACAAAAAGATTACACACTTTTAAACTAAGCTTTCTTTTCATTCAAACCAAATGGTAATCAAATATCAGCCATATTAATGCCCTCCACTCAAAAGTCTTTATTTAATAAGAAATTCATTTAAAACCTTTCCTCTTTAGGTCTGAGCTTTATGACAGCTCTGTGTTTGACCTCTTCCACCATTCCAGGCATTTAATCTGCAATTTGCCCATCACACAGAGGGCACATTGTAGGCACATTGTAACACAAATACATACACACATACACACACACACACACACACACACACACATATATATATATATATATATATATATATATATATATATATATATATATATATACATATACATACACAATGGACAACAAGTGGACAACTTGCATAAATTATTACGTCAGAAAGCTTAATTTTTCAATCTTGTTGCACCTGACCAGTTTGCACTGTCATACATGACAAAGGATGTATATTATAATATTATTATGTTATAATTCTAGCATTATTATAACCATCCTATAACAAAAAAAAAAAAAAAATTGAAATTGAAACTCCATCCATTATGTAACACTCAGTTCCTGTAACTCTGGTGTGTCATAATAAAGGCGCGACAATATGGAAGCAGCACTAAAGCCCGAAACTCAGCCATGTCCTTTAATAACACATCCTAGAAAATGAACGCAGGCCTCTTGCTGTTTTGATTAATGAGAGCTTCTGCTGCATATCAATGCTTCTCATCAGCCTTACAGTCACATCCAACGTTATTGTTCTCTTTCTGAATAACTACATTACAGAGCACTGTTCAATATCATGGATTTTCCTGGTGATCCATTGTGCTCTGTTCTAGACATGTGTGAGATTGCTTTTCTTTTGATAATTATGAAACTCAGAAACAAAAGAGGTCAGACTTTCACACAGTATTTTAATAATAATAATAATCATCATCATCATCATCCTGAACTACCACAATGTCGGCTATTTGTTTTCCGAAAATCCAAGAATATTTCTCCTCATACATCATACAATCGGATTCTGTGCCTTTGTTCAAAGTGTCTTCAAACAGGTGCCTTTGGAAGATGTGCCTTTGTAAGAGAATAATCAATGATAGCTGCCAACTACTTGGTTGTGGTTTCTTCTTGGACATATCAGACTATGCTGACACTGGATAACTATCAGACTAAGCACCAATACTGTTGTTCTATGCAAATAATCATGTAGTCTGACCATGAGCTAATATTTTTTACCACAGAACATGTAGAGCATTTTAATAGGACTGTAGTGACAATAACAGACTGGCTTTAATTTAGGAATCTGTTTAAAGAGCTGAAAAGCTCACAACAAACCTCCAGGGCCAATTAGGGACGATTTTAAGGCACAGATACAAACTCATCCAATTTAAGAAGCAAATTCATTTCCGAGGGCACTTGCTGGAGTGCAGAGCACTCAGAAGCC
>CM075005.1:3441585-3471236 GCA_037576675.1 Pangasius sanitwongsei | reverse complement strand
CACAGATAACAATTGATCATCCAGTGGATTTAGACATAATAATGTCAGTTACAAACCAAATGTTAGGATTTATGAACCTTGAAGCTTAGTGCTGAATTCAATTACTCACGGTTAAGTCTGTAGTTTGCCATGTCCTGGGGAAAAAATAAAAACAGATATAGAGATACATCATGTGTGAATGTCTGTAGTAATTTCAGGCTATCACTCAACACTGGTGTCATGGCTGATTCCACTGCTGAGCCAGCACTCACCGCTCCTAATCCAAATCCAGTATGGACTTTGCAATGCACACTCTCACCTTAACACTAGTTCACCTGTTTCCTGTTTAGCTCCAATCAGCTCTGTTTAAACTACTCTCACACTGTTGTTCTTTCCAAGGTTTGGTCATTCTTTTGGCACACTTCTCATTTTAAAGCATCCTTATTTTATGAAATTGGGGTGTGAAACCTGGAGTTCATTTAAATGTAGTATGAAATGCTGGATTATACCTTCTAACCTTCTAAATAAAGGTTTAACTTTTAGCATTAGTACAGTTTAAAGCTATTATAGTTGTGTCAATTTTAAAATAAATCCTACTCAATAAGATGCTCTGATATGTATTCAGTTCCATGGGATAAATTAAATGTTTACTACAAAATGATATTTCTAGTTTCATCCCTGTGACAGAGCTAAACACTGATACTAGGTCTAAATTAATAGTGCTGATGTGGAAATTCATCTATACGAGAGCTGTGCATGCACACACAGATAAACTCTGGTTTGGAACAGTAACAGTATGGAGGAGACTGCTGGAGGCTCATCTCTGCTTCACTGCTTCTCAGCTAATGTGCATCTACTCACAGATGACAGAGTGAAACTGTGAACACACTCGCACAGCAGCTGGAGCATCTGAACAGATCCGAGCCAGAGAATGAGAGCTGTCAATCACACAGGCGACACACAGGGGGGTTGTGTCACTACACAGTGCCAGCTGTACCAACCTCATCTCTGAATGTCAGTGACTGAAAAGAGCTGCCAAATGAGGCCATTCTTCCAAAAAAAAAATGTACATGTTGCTGTTGCCAATATAATGTTCTTTTTCACTGGGTTTTAGTTTTACATTTATTCACTTGGCAAACACACTCTTAACCACAGCAATTTACAAGATGAGAAGGGAGCAGATGCACAGTGATACAAATATACACAAAGTTCCACAAGCTATGTTCAACAGAATCTGTTAAATCTGTGTAAATATAATCGTATGTTAGTTATCAGCTACATAAAAGAACATTACCAAATTCCAGGTAAAAACTGAGAAAAAAAAAAACAATCAGGGAAGATCTGGATTTAAAGATAACTCACGACAGTAAAAGTTTACTGATAAAATAATTGTGATACATATTAATATGCAGTACAACCATATGAACTCAGTGATTCACTGTGAAGGAGTTTAGGAGACCTTCCAAAAACTTCTTTATCCATGTAAAATGAGGTTCAAGCTCAGTGTTAAATTTATCGTGGTCCATATCAGTGGCCAAAAAGCATGCAGGGTTAGCACAAGATAATCCACTGAGAAACAGTCCAGGGTCACATAAGCAAGAAACATGGAACAGAGATCAAGGAACTAAAAAAACTAGAGAAAAAAATTAATTGAAGAAGCTTTGTCACATAATTAAGATTTTTTTTATACAGCATCTTTTCTCAATTAATGATGCAGGTACATTAAACAAATAACTACTCAACATCCCTTTAATGCATAGGTAGTTTTCAGACAAACCCATTTTTCTGGGAGAATGAATGCAGGTCCTGTAAGACGAGTGCTTCAGTCAGGAGCTCTCAGAAGCAGGGTGTGTGTGATGGCTAACATCAAATAGGCAAAGTGCATGAAGTGTGACAGAGTGCAGTCCTCGGGCCAAAGCTGTTAGGAATGAGAGGAGGCAAGCGGCCAAGCAGCAACTCATACAGAGACTGAGACACAGACTATCAGAGATAAGTACACACACATACACTGACTCTCTCTCACTTTCTCACTCTTTCTCACTCCCCATTCCTTTCCCACTGTAACAAATTCCTCTCATATATACTGCATCTTCCTCACAACTTACACACAGAAAAGAAAGTCAATTCACTGACACACCTAGCAAACACTCACCTCAGGTGTCTCTAGTTTTTTTTTTAGGTTTCCCCTCTAGCTGATCAAATATGTTCTATGCAGAATAGAAACTCTTCACTGTATAAAACACCACACATATACACTTTGTATTACAGCTCCCATTATTTTACAGATTCAAGATTTTTAATTGTCACATACACAGTTATATACAGTATATAATTTGCTGTGAAAAGAAAACCTGGCCTACTCTTCCTTAGACCATGCATTTAAATAACTAAAAAAAAAAAGAAATGTTTGTACAGGGATGTGCAAAAATAGTAATGTACAAAATATGCAGTTATGTTACGTGTAGTAACAATAAAAAGTGCAGTGTGGGGAGTGTCAGTGGTGTGCAGTGTGACTGGAGAGTCTTTATAGAGATCCTATGGGATCTGTATTGTGGACATATCCATGTTGAAGAGTCTGATGACCTGAGGGAAGAAGCTCCTCCTGACCCTCTCAGTTTTAGCCATTAGACTACAGAAGTGCTTGCCTGATTGCAGCAAGCTGAACAGACAGTTACCAGGGTGAGTGGAGTCTCTGAAGATTTTAGCAGCTCTGGTACTGCATCACTTGGTGTAGATGTCGTGCAGAGAGGGGAGAGCAGACTCGGAGATGCACTCAGCTAAGTGCACCACTCTCTGCAGGGCTTTGCGAATGTATCTGTTCAAAGCAAATATATGCCTCCATCCGCAAATAGGTTTTCAATTAAGGTGAGAGAGATGAGCGGTGGAAATTGCAAAGCTCTTTCTAATTACTGTTAACTTCGGTGCTGTAATTGAGCTCTCAGACTGACATTTTATATGTTTATAGAAGAAATTACAGAAAAAAACAAAAGAATAATAGGTATTAAGAACTTTTTAATATTATATCTATAAAATCAGAGTCAAAAGTGAATTTAAAAGCAGTGTGAGAAGGGGGAGATGGGAATACACCCTGGATGGGACAATCATCAACTGCAGGGTAGAAAGCCTGATCTAGCCAACCCACCTGTTTTTGGAAGGTGGGAGGAAACTGGAGAATCTGGTGGAAATCCATATAGACACAGGAAGACCATGCACAGGAACTCCACAGTGCTGCCCCAACATGCTCTCAATCGATATCCATTTAGTGATGAGGTAGAAAATGAACCAAGGGTGATGTGATCATGTCAGAGAAAAAAAACCAACAGACCCTAGCCATTTAACAAAAATGCAGAGGGAAGAGCTTGCCTTTGAATCATCACCTCTAAAAAGTGTACTGGTTGACAAGCATGTCTCCTGTAGTGTTAAAGACTAGGGCAGATAAGAGAAGGTCATACAGAGGTCTCCATAGGAATATTAATTCCTCTTTAAGTGATATTGCTTCTGAAAACAAGATTTGTGCTGCATTTAAGGTGACCTGCATGACACACATGATAAATGTAAAGAGTGGCCAACTGATATTCACTATGACTGTAATGTTTCTCAGTAAAAATAAAATTCTGGCATTTATCATAACATGAACATGATTTATGTAAGACACAGATTCCAAGCCCTGGTCCTGGACCCCTCCCTGTCCTTCACATGTTACTGTTTCCCTACTCCCAACACACCTGATTCAAATAATCAGGCTTCCTGAGTTGAAGTGAGTGTGTTAGAGCGGGGAAGACACTAAAATGTACAGGACAGGGAGGGTTCCAGGACCAGGGTTGGGAACCTGTTATATAAAAAATAAAACATTTGAGAATGTGCTGTAATATGAAAACAATCAATCACAGGGTGGTGTAACGAAGCAGAGTTACTGTTATACCCCAAAGTTGATTATTTTCCTATTATTTTCATCCCAAAGTGTTGTATTCCTCTTTTACCGCACAAATTTTGTAATGATTACAATTTTTAAAGTATTAGACACTTTTTATCCAAATTTATAGTTACATTTGTATTGCTGATTATCTGCAAAACAAGTTAGTTCCTCTTCTCACTTTGTTATAGCCACTATAAAGAGTTGTTCCCTCACCATTCTGGAGAAAAATGCAGCTTGTTATGTAACAGAGAAACCAGAAATTAAAAAAAAAAAAAAACTTCTGTCCTGAAGTTTTCCTGTTGCAGAAAAATGCTTTACCTGTGAGTGTTACAAAGCACTGACAACGGAGACTCCTTCCATAAATGTTAAATAAATGTCTCTTCACACAAATTTCACTATATCTATATATCTATAATATATAGATATATCTATCTGTAATCACTATATATAATGATTATAAACTTTTCTTTGTTAAATGTCTTTTCTTTTGTTTATTATTCATCTTAGATAATGTGGAGCATACGCCATACAAGTCCCTGTGTAAGTTACTACCATAAAAACGATAATATCATTGTATTAATATAAAAATGTGATTTGGAGCTGCTCTCTTGTAAGTACTGCTTTAATAAATGCACCACAATAAATTATCATATACTGTAATTTAATGTTAATACAGAAACCTACAAGATCTTTCAGTCCATCTGCAGTTCCTACCCGAGTGTATGCACAGGAAAAGTTTTTCTTCTCATTGCCTTTAAATGACCATATTTTATTATTTCACTTAATTAAGGACTGATTTTCTTTGTACATTAATTTTACTGTACTATATATATATATGTGTGTGTGTGTGTGTGTGTGTGTGTGTGTGTGTATGCATATATATATATACACACACACACACACACACACATAAGGATGATGCTGTAAATACAAAAAATGCAACGCTCAAAATTAAAACATGCAGATGAATGCTAAAGGGACAAATAGAATGCAGAATTCATTTTCAATAGCACATTATACACAAAACATTCATAAATAAGTCATAATTCTCAGTCAGAGTTAAACCCACTGTCTCATTTTGCTGCTGTTATGTTACGCTGATGACAAATATCACCTTGTGCAGTGGATTTTAATGCCATAAATCTGCACACGATGAGGAGAGGAGCCATAAAACAAATGAGGGTCCGCTCTCCTGAATAACAATCACCTGGGGGGAGGAGTCAGTCAAAGCTGCTATAAATTTACAGTGTATAAAAAAATAACAAGGCTTAGACAGGAAAAGTGTTTAATAATACCACAAACTATGCTAGAATCCAAAAAAACTACATAAAGTTTGCACTCAGACTACATAGCATTTCAGAGAGTTGCTTTGAGGTATTTATGATCAACTCCTCTTTGGAGGTTTAAGAGTTCACACTGTTTTTTAATAAAGGTAAAAAAAAAAAAAAAATCTGGCTAAATGTAAGAGTAATGGTCTTTTAGAGACTTTAATTCTCCTCTAAGAGTTATTAGTTTAATGGAGGTACCAAGCTCATAAGCCTCAATAGGTCCATCTCACATTGTTCCATGAGGTGGAAGTGCATGAATTGCTTTTATATCACACTGCTGCATAACACACGCCCCATATGTAATGCTGTTTAATCTGGGGAATGGTGTTTCTTATCACCTCATGAGGTGCATCAGAGTAATCAAGTTTAAAGTGCTAAAATATCTATGTGGTGGTGATGATGGTGTGTGAGGAAATTCACATGAACACAATTACTGCAGAACAGCCTCATGGTGATGAATTAATGAACAGATGGAAAAATGAATCTGCTCCATTAGGATCCAGCATGTGATTTCATCCCCATAGAACTCAGTTGGATATTCAGTTCAATAACTCCATGTGGCCTCCTCACTTGCCTAATAAACAGTGTATTGCACAGCAAAAATTAATGACTAAGGAATGTGAAAAGCTCTTATTCTGTTCTTTTGTGCTTGGACAGTCCTTGGAGTCACAGCAGCACGTCACGGAAAGCTCCAACCCAAATACCTACAAATATAAGTGTCCATCTTTTATTAGCAATTCAACTCAATATCAATGAAAAAAATATCTGTGGAAAGTGGAAAGTGTGGCCAGCAGTGATGTACCTATCATATTTAGTGGGATTAAAAATACTGCTGGAGGGGAAACTAATTCTTCCAGCATTTGTTATGTTTGCTATTCAATGGCTGTGTGCTCTATTAGTGCACAAAATTGAGGCTCTGATTCTTCTGATTCTACAGGTTTAAAGAATAACAATGAAAACATAACTTTTTTATCTACATATACATAATTTCCTCCATAGTCCTGTGGCACAAACTATTATTCACCCTCACTGTAAAATTGCTGCGTTTTGTGTGTGTGCATGTGTGAGAGAGATTAAATTATCCAGTGTGCTCTTCATGCGCTCTCATTGTCAGTTTGACTCATGCATTACCATAACTTGTCTCTCTGCTTTGACACGGAGGGGAATTGCAATTACTCCATCTCTATTCCTCTTGTCACTATGCAGGCAAATGGAGGGCGAAGATAACATTCCTCATTTCTCTGGTATGGCATAATCACGGGTGGATTAGTACAGGATTTAAGGGAAGTCAGCTAAAAGAGCCAGAGGTTGGCTTCCCTCCTCCTTTCTGTTACACTCTCAATATCATCATGCTATCTGGCAGTAAAGGGCAGGCCTGGCTGTTGACAGATGGGACGAGTGTGTAGTCCAGCTCTGTGTAAAACTCTATCAGCTTTCCTCCTGCTGATTTCAGTCCTCTTAAAACACTGAGAAAAGGTTATCGGTGTCGGAGCATGGTTATCAACCCTGTCCATCTCATAACGGTGCCATTGTGTAAACCTTCCACTGAGACCACACACACACACACACTGTTTAGTGCTGAGTGATACAGGAGTGAACTGTCACAAGAAATTCTATGAAATGTACATGAAATAAGAAACAAATAAAATCACAGAGGAGGAAATGATGGATGAAGGATGTTTGTTTCAAATCTCTCATCATCCAGCATTTCCTCAGGACTGATATGCAGCTAAGCTTCACCCAGTATCAGTGAAAGAGGATTCTACTGATCCAATCACAAGTAATTGCTCCTGGCCAACAAAGGAGGGTAAACATAGAGGGAGTTAGTCACCGGTGTTCTCTGGGGCTTATTGGAACAGCAGCGATAGCTAAGCTGTCAATTTTCTTTACAGAGGCACAATAAAAAGAAGGGATTTTTCTTCCACCAGTTCATGTTGAGGTAGGAAGTGTGATATAAGGGGTATTGAGTCTAATTTCAGATGCTCCTTTCTTTCATGCACTGATGCTGAAGATGAGTCTCCATTCATATACTTTCATTCAGATGGTATTTTCATAAATTAAAAACTGTTGGAGAATCAATAGATTGCTCTCTGACTTCATTACAGTACAGGACTCACATTCAGAGAACGCCATTAATGAAGTGGCTCTGAGCTATGAAGCCCTTTTGAATGTTCCAGCCAGGGAATAAAAGCAGGGTAAAGGACTAATAGCAGAAAGGCCTCCCTGTCAAACTGCCTCTAATTGCATTAGATTTCTGCCCAGGCGAGCGTGTCAGATCCGTCTGATTCAACTTAGGATAGGTGCAGAACAGAAAGGACAAATCCCTGCACAAGAGCCTCTGATATTTCTGTCCCTGTCAACATCCAGCTTCTGCATTGACTGGCTTTAGACAGTGCAGCCTGCCTCAGGCAAAAGCATATAAACCCACATGAGAAAAAAAGAGCAACTCACAGTTTCTCTCAGAACGTCAGCAATGTATCACTGCAACTCAAACCTCAGGCACAGCAAGATAAGATAAGATAAGATAAGATAAGATAAGATAAGATAAGATAAGATAAGATAAGATAAGATAAGATAAGATAAGATAGAACTTTATTCATCCTGAGGGAAATTCCATACTTCATTCCATACTTCATTCATTGCATTGTGCTCATACTTCAGTTCTGTGCAAGCTGCTTTATTGCCATGTTATAAGGCTTGTTTAACAGAGCATGTGAACAAATTAAAAAATAAATAGTTAAAGGAAACAGATCAAGGAACATAACTACAACAAAACATTATTATTATTATTATTATTATTATTATTATTATTATTATTATTATTATTATTATTATTATTATTATTATTATATCCTCATATCGTGTCCGCCACTGTGAAGTAGTAATCCTGATAATGTGTGTGTGTGTTTGACAGTAGTAGATTTCAGCACCATGGACAGCACTGATAAAACGTTCTGATATCTATGTGTTGGTGATGAATTCTGGATTCTGACTGGGCAGAAGGTGTTGATGAATTTTCTATAACAGCAGCTCTGACAGTAGTGCAGTTGCAAATCACAGGTTTATATTACTGCATTCTAATAGGTTATTGTTTCTACAGTAGCAACTCATTCAAAGAGACTTGTATGGCAGATGCTCCACATAAATGAAAAAAATGTGTGTAATTGTTGATAAGGTACTTTGTGAGGAGACATTTTCTGACACATGAAAGTACTGTGGTGTAAGAGGATAAAAAAAATACTTCAGGATGTGCTGTTGAGATGTTCTGACATCCAAATTCAGCTCTTTGTAAGCTGATGTGAGTGCACTGGTGTGTGAAGCTGATGTAAAAACAAATACAGTTGGTGATTTTGAACAGAAAAAAATGAGTTAAATATTGTGTGTATGTGTTTGGAGGACAAGTAAACATTCATGAACATGATGGACAGATTGGTGCCTGAGGGAAAAAAGAATCATTTAACATATTTTAGAAAACAAAAAGAGAAAACAGTCATATTTACATGAATGTACAAACATGCACCTACACACATCCTGGGTTTAGATGTTGGTGGACAAAATGAAAATGAAATATGAATGATACAGATCTTAATATGGTTTTAATGGGCTTTAAAATATCATTTTCTGTGTATTCTATGTATTAATTTACTGATATTGAAGGCTTGTTTAATAGGAAACAAACAGATAGAACCTTTTAACTGACAGAATGTTTTTTAAGTGCTAAAACATTATACATTATACAGTGACAACTTACACAGGGATTTGTACAATGGACTAACAACATAATCTAAGCCAAATAATAAATGGGTTAAAAATGTGCTTTTATTTAACAAAGAAGCTACAGATGATGTGTGGAGAGATTTGTTGATCAAAAGAATATGGAAATTGAATAGTGACCTCATGGAGACTGTCATCCTTCCAAATTCAATATATGTTTTATTTCAGTATTGAATTATTTTTACCAGATAATTAACCCAGTAAACCTAGTGTTAGCCTGAAATCACAATGTTTCACTTTGCTCCCACTTGAAGCCACTGCACTCCTGAGCAAAACACCAATCCTAAATTACCCAGGTTGAGAAATAAATAAATACTCAAGATGAATGTTAAAGCATCCATTTTTATCCCAGTTTTTAACGTGTAGACATTCTTAGTGCTGCAATGAGATAATTCTCTAAACTGAAACTACTCCATTGCATTAGCGCACAGATGGATGTGTAGAGATGAAATTTGAAGATAAACCCTCCATCTGCTGTTCTCATCGACCCTGCAGCCTCCTGCATGTGCTGCGATAAAGAGAAAGTGTTAGTCCTGCAAAGCTGCTGGAGAAGAACTTACAGGTTATGAACTAAATTAAAAAAAACACATCTTCTGACTCAGTTTTATACAGTACAGACACTCAATACTGATAAAGTCATTCTTCACCTCAGCACCTCAGTTTACTGAAAACTATGGGGATGAATTATGGCCAATTGATTACCACAAGCTTGAATTTGATGTTGCCCATAGCAGAGAATCCAAGGCCAAGACCAAGGCCAAAACTACAAACAAAAACCACTGTTTTTGGGAGCTAACCTACCTACAAAAAAAAAAAAACAGAAATAAAAGACAGGTCTCTTCCTTAACTCCCTTACCAAAAACAGAGACCAAAAACCCACACCCAACAGAAATGGCAGTCGCAACCCTCCTACTGGAGAATACATACAATATGTGGGTATTTACAAAAATAGCAGTGTGACTATTTACAACTAAGCAGCAGACAAAATGACAGATCAAGCTTGTAGTCAGAATAGGCACAGTTCAAAACCAGAAATATCACAGCAAAAACACAGAATGGACTAACAAGCACTGCCAAGAACGCAAACATGTGAGCATTGACAATTCGAAGATTTCTTTGCAGCTAAATACTGTCGGCCAATGATGACATCATCTTGGGGCGGAAGCTGCAACACAAAGCCAATTCAGCAGCAACTGAAGCAGCGTAGGAACACCTGGACTGGAGTCTGCGCAGACTAAACACACACACAAAACATGAAACATACCCGCACAATAAATATACTTCATTACAAATGGCTGATCAAACCATTGAGAATATTATCATTTTAATGATAAATGGATACAGAAATGATAATGCTAGCTATGTATTTGTACATAGGTGTGGGTCTACAAACTGACCATCTGACCATCAAACCCATATGTGGGCCTTCCCCAAATTGTTCGCACAAAATTAAAAGCACACAATTGTCTAGAATGTCTTTGTATGCTGTAGATTTATGATTTCCCTTCACCATCTTTGGAATGGGTTGTTCAACAAGCACCTATGGGTCTGATGGTCAGGTGTCCACATACCTTTGGCAATATAGTGTACGTCATAGACTGGCATGACACAGTAGAGACTGGGTGGACAGATCCTATAGGCCATGGTGACAACGTCCACAACCCAGTGGGCTGGTCTCTGCTTAATTAACTGAGCCCCATTGTGTTTTTCCTCTGTGGTAAATAAACAGCTGATATGAGGATTGAATGCATGCCACTGAGTACCATGGGGTGCATACCAGGCACAACAAGAAACCCAGCCAGACACCAGATCCACCCAATGAGGCGCACACCATTCATTGAACAGATTCTACTGAAGGCCCTACAAAATGAATGTCTTCTACAGGGTTCTTGCATTCAGGAGTATTTCCTTCACTGCTAGTTCACACTTCTTAGTTGGTAGTTCATTCTGCAGAGCTAAACCCACAGGCAGGGGTGACCTGTCTGCAGGTACAAAATCTGTGTGCCAATCTGGGACATCTCTCCGCCAATTTGGAAAGCTGCCAGGGCGAAAGCAGCAGTGGAAACCAAGGTCTTGGCAAAATCTCAACAGATATACTTTCAGCAGTGTTATATACAACAAGAAAGGTGAATGAAATAATATTTATATTTAAGGCCAGTCCTAGGAAAGACTTTAAGGTTGGCTGGAGTGACAAATGTGTTACATCCAGAGCTGTGTGTAACAGGCTCAAAGGGATCATGCCAGGGCAGGATTGGCTCATAAATACCTCCAGAATCGTTTTTTCCCGATTCCCAACCACCAGCCAGCTTTCTTCTATCAGCCAATAAGGGTGAAGGCTAGCATGTGCAATCTCCAAGATATGTGAAGGCAGCCAACTGCATTGTTTTTGAATTGCTGTCACAGGGCAGCATAACAGACATTAAGGAAAGTTCTATCTACCCTCTTCCACATACATGCACTCATAGATGCTTCATGGTTAGTGTTGCTGTGATTGACATGGGAGAGGCAGTATGCCATCCCTCCCACCCAGAGAGCAATTTTACTTTCTCCCAGTTGTGGCATCATTGGGATTCAAACTTGTGATCTCTGGATAACAAGATGAACTCTTTTCTATTGGGCTACTTGAGAGCCTCCTTAAAGATTCTGAGGAAAGACCATTAGATATGACCGAGCTAGCAAAATTCATAGATTTAAAAAAAAAAAAAAGATTGAAATTGTAAATAAATTCTGTGTCAGTGTGCAAGTCTGCATATCTATGTTTAGGCAAAATTGTAGTGTGAAATTTAAATGATCAAAATTTGCCAAAAATTAGCCAAATGATCATTACCACATACAGGAGAGATAATCATATCCCAATATTTCTTCTTCTTCTATCTTTAAACAGGTGGAGTCTCTGCCCTGCTCTGTGTGAGAATCTGCCAAGGTGAGTGTGTGTCATTACCCTGGTGTGTGTACAGTAAGAGCCCCTATTAACTTCTGTTCTGTGATGAAAAATGGAGGAGATGCTGCTGTTCACATTCTGCTTGCTAATGACCTCATTACAGAGAGGCAGAAGAGCTCAAACCCCCATGGTAATGCACACAGCAGAAATGAACAAATCAGAGCCTAAACACTGTCAGCATTCAGCTCACATTCCTTAATATAAACTCTCTCTCACTCGCTCTATTTCTCTCTTTTCTGTCTATTCAGCTCCGGAGCAGGAATTCAGATCATAACCTTTAATTTAACTGCAAAGGAAAACAGCGATCATAAAGTGTGCTATGATTTATACTCATTTTATTCCACAGTGCTGTTGAATTCTTAGTTCTGATTGGTATTGATTAATTTTCTATACCAGCAGCTCTTACAATAGTTCTGGCTTCAAGGAAAATCACAGGTTTATATCAATGCACTAAAACATTATACATTATACATAGTTTCTACAGTAACAACTTACACAGGGATTTGTATGATGGGCTATCAACATAGTCTAAGCCACATTATAAATGGGTTAAAAACATGTTATTTAACAAAGAAAACCATATAATTGTTAATATAGAGATGCTTTCTGTAATGATTTTTAACATCGAAGGAGTCTCCAGTGTCAGCACTTTGTAACAAACAGAGGAAAAGCTGTAACTTTAGGTTTTCTGCCATGGGAAAGTTTTTTTTTTTATTTTTTGTTTTTTTTTAATTTTTTATAATTGACAAGTTGAAGTGGTATAAGTGGATTAAAACACATGGACATTATGTTATAGGAAAATTATACATTTTGGGATTGGAATTGGGTAATTGTAACTCTGCTTCATCACACCACCCGTAGTTGATTATTTTTCTATAACAGTGCACTTCCAAGTGTTTTATTACTTACCTACAAGCGGAGTCACGCAAATGTGTGTGAGCTCTTAAGCATGGCTTACAGTCTGGCAGAAAACAGTATGTCTTAGGGGATGTTTTATTATTGTGTACCATAAAAACCATCACTGTTTTTAAGATATTGGAGTAAATTAATAGTAAATCTACAGTAAAATGATTGGCACAAAAAAGGACTGTGAACTAGTGTTTAAAGCTGCACTTATATAGTGTCATTACAGCACAGTCACCTGTAGAACAGAAGAGAGGAGCTGCTGTGAAAGTCACTCAGACAGGTAGCCCTGTGAAAGATAAGAACATGTGTAATTACAGATAATTAAAGTGTGTCAGTCAGATGAAAATTTTAAATTCATGACCAGTCATTATATCAGAGAAGAAACTGCTAATTAAACATCACAACCATCTAACTCACTGCTGAAAAAACTGTCTTTCTGCTGTCACTGCGGTCATAAGCTACTATTATCAGGTCAAGTGATTTACAAATGAGACATGACCACATACAGGAAGTGGAATGTGTGTAGACAAGTTACAGTCAGGTAATGGTTTGAAAATGAATTAACATGGACCAGCCTGAATATTCTCTTAGCAGAGAACATTCCCTTATTATAAAGGTTAGATTTTTTTTCCAGTAAAATATCTTTTTAAAAGACAAGTGCAGTGGTCATGGTTCATGTTCTTGTCCTGCTATTTTTCGGTTTTAAAATTCTCACCTAATATAACTGACTTCAGGCTGTTTCCAAAATTAATGCAGCCTCCTGAACAACAGAGACAATTAGCTAGCTAGAATGACAAAATGTGAGACATGAGGCTGGTCTAATTTTAGAACGTCTCCTTTCAAACAGGACTAATTCATGTGTGTGGGCTAATGAAATGATTCTTGTGCAAGAAATTTTCGGTTGATTTAGGAGATGTCTGAAATGAATCAGGAAACCAGCAGGTTTTTGACTGCCTTGAAAAAAAGTGCTTTTACTTATCTGTAATAAGAAAAGAAATTGCTTCCTTTTTTCAGCATTTAAATCCATATAAATTTTTATAACCTCTCCAGAAATTATAGAGTGATGTATCCTTGGATTAATATTTGAATCTGTTTTTGCCACAAGCTATCAAATAAAAGCTTTTAATATCACAGTACTGCTGAATTCTTGGATCTGATTGGTCAGAAGGTTGGTATCAGTGCACTCGTTCTAATACATTATTGCTTCTGTAGTAACAGCTCATTCACAGAGACTTATATGGTGGATGCTGCATGTAATCTAAGCCTAATAATCAATAATTGTTTGTTTGTTTGTTTTTTTAATTAAAAAGCATACTGTTATTTAATAAAGAAAAACATTTAATGATTGACATGCTGAATGCTGAGTGTTGGCGCTTTGTAAGCGTTTTGGAGCCTCCAGTGTCAACGCTTTGGAAAGCTCTAAGTTTAAGTTTGCTGGTATGGGAAAATAACTGCTATAACAAGTGATAATAGGAACTAACTTGTTTTATGGATGTTCCACAATATTAAATTAACTACATTATTAATTACAAATTATAAAAAAAAGTGTCATTCTCTAATTAAATTAAAAAACTGTAGTCATTGTAAATCTGTTATAATGAATTATAATTAAACATCAGGCCTGTTTATTGGGTATTCTACTGAAGTTTGGTAATTTAGTTTGTCAAACTCACTTACACACAGTAATGTTGCACGGTTTACTTTCTAATGGTTCTGTATCGTGCCACAACTCTCCTGGTCTGCTTTGGGTCACTGACCTGGATAAAATATACTGAAGAACAGACTGAGATGAACAAATTCCTACTGTACCACTGACATCATTATCCGCTTATGATACAAACAGTGCAGGACGAAATCCTGAAGTGCGAGGCTGAGCCCTAACTAGTCTACAGGCAACCTAATGTGATCTTTCTAAAGGCTGCTGGAGAAACTGATTTGTTCACATACAGGTGAAGGTGCAGATGTTGAGCTCGTTATCTCTGGCTGAGTGCAGATTTTCATGCAGGCCAGGTCATCAGGGTCAAAAACCAGGTGGAGTTTCTCCTGCTGAGAGAGAGAGAAGTTCTGCTCTGCCTTTTTCTAAACATTCAAACCTCTTAAAATAAAGCTGAAAGTCTACACTTTGATCACATCTTGATTGTTTTATTTCAAATCCATTGTGGTGGTGTATAAAGGCAAAATCACAAAAACTCCGTCATTGTCCAAATACTTCCAGATCTGACTGTATATCTCCTGATCGTTCTGTTCCCTCTTATTTCCAACTTTTCTCTTCTCATGTTGCTCATACCAAACTCTCTCTCCTTTGGTGTTTTCTGTTCTGAGACAGTAGCCGACATGTGTAGCAGCTCCAGCTGTTTTCCAATTCACTTCCTCCACCTGTTTGGTTTGAGGACAGAGATGTGTTTTGAGGGAATTATCTGGATACATCTAATTTCTTCAGGTGATTTGGATGGCGCGAATGCTGGGTGTAATTCCATCTCTTTGCTTTGAAGTTATTCATTTCTACCAGTGCAGCAACCACTAGCCCACTGGCTAGTTTTTCGATTATAAACATAAAAGTAGAGCTCAAAAGCAAAGAGAGAGGAAAGAGAAAGAACTGGTTAGGCAAAGTTTACATAATTTTTTAACATTTGATCCGAGTATCTCATTTTCCCTCTCGACAACTCTGGATGGTAAGTGATAAACTATCATAATGCATTTAGCAAAGACTAATGATTAGGAGATGATCTGTTTTGTCACTGATTGTAAGGACTAGTATTAGAGCAGCTGTCATTTTCATATGCTAACTAAATTAGGTAGGTAGGTAGTTTCTAATTCTAGGTTCTAGTGACAAGCTAGTTTCTACTAAATTTAGTTGATGGTAGCTGTATTTATGTGCAAGTTTCAGTGCCAAAATAATGCAAAATCGTTTATATATGGTAAAATCTGTGTTTTAACCAGATTGGCCAATCTGGTTAACCTTGTGACCCTGTTTAATTTATCAATTAGTGAATGAGAGAGTGTGAAATTGGAGATTTGGCAAATGAAACATGTTTTGACAGCTGTAAAATCATCAGTGTGTCATCACCTCTCTCTCTCTCACACACATCTCTGAGAAGCAGACGGCTTTAATGGAGATGATTGCAATAATTACACACTAACATATTTAAGCAATTAAACACCACTGGCATGCATCTGACTGCTAATTAGGAGGCACAGGAGTGAGATAGTTAGTGATGACGAACTGAGGAACCTGAGTTGCACATGTGGAAAATAAACAGCCTGCTACAAAATCATTAATTACAACTGCACTTGTAAACAAGGATGACTGACCAACTTGAGATAAATGAAGAATGCCTTTCCTAAAGTGTTTGGCACGCATTTTGTCCAATTTTGTATTTTTGACTTTTTAATGGAAAATAAAAGCACATATCTGTCCTGTTAATAATTCTTACTTACTTCAGTAAAATCCCACTACTGCTCCAAAGTAGAAAATGATATTTAGGTAAAAATTCCCATAATTTTTTAGACTGTTGGCCTCAGATAACTTCATCCAGTTAATTACACTACACATTCAGTCTGCCCTGTATAATCATCAAATCATATTTCCACATTTGAATTCTTGGCCCTGCTGTCCAGTCTAGCTGTTCCAAATCATTTCTGCCAAATCTATCATGTCATTCACTATCTGATTATACAACAGGGAGTTAATTACACACAATATTTGTAGGATGGATCTGAGTCCAGATGCTAACATCAGTCTAGCAGAGCTATTAGGCCCAAAGAGAGAAAAGCAGCTGAGGCCAAACTAGGGCAGAGTCACAGCATGCAGTAACCCTGTACAACCATTCAACCATTCTTGGCCAGTGACCCCACTGTAAGGGCCCATCGCCACCCTAATAAATACTATAGTGGCAATTAGGTAGAAACAATGGGCATATTGTTTTTAAAATTCACAACACATTACTTTAAAAAAGTGCACACAATATTAATATATCAATATAAAAACACACAAAAGACATAAAAGCATTAAAAACTAATTTAAATGTTCTTTATATTTACACATTTAACAATACTGTGTGTAAGAGCCCACAACTGCAACTGGGCTTGTGTGTCACACTGCAGCATATAAAAGTCAGTAGACATACTTCTAAGCATGCATCTCAACTCAGATTGCTACTTTGATTAGATGCACACAAGGACACTGAATCTTGTGCCCCATTAATAAGTGCTAGAAATTTGTTGGATCATAGTTCCAGAGTCCACAGTTCAATCCTGAGCTCAGGTTACTGTCTATGCAGAGTTTCCCATGTTATCCCCACATGTTTGAGTGGGTTTCCTCCAGGTTCTGCAGTTTCCTCCCACTGTCCAAAACATAAAACATGAATTGGCTACACCAAGTTGCCCCAGGTGTGAATACGTGTGTGTATGGTGCCCTGCAATGGACTGGTGTCTTATCTCGGGTGAATTTTACCTCCTTGTGCCCAGTGTTAACAAAATTGGCTCCTGATTCACCTTGACCGTAAACAGGATAAAACTCTTACTGAAGATAACAAATTGTTGGATTCATCAGTTTAGGCAGACCACGGCCCCACGTGAAGTCATGACCCAGAGGTTGAGAACCTACTGTGTTAGAGAAAACCTTTAGAACACACTGGAATCAGTTCAAAATAAGTAGCTAATGAGCTGAGAAACACTAATTGACTAATCATTAAAATCAAACTGATGTCACAGTAGAGCGAGAACCTTGATAAACTGATGGCACCCAAAGCCTTTTCACTGTATTGTACCATATTCACAGAATTTTTGTGTTTCAGTTCCCTAGGTATGGCATTAAAAATAACTTTCCTGGATCCAGACACTTCTTTTTCTATTTATAAGGCTATCCGTCACTGCTTTGAAATCTCTTCAGTGTTGGCCTGAATTCTTGTGTGTGTGTGTGTGTGTGTGTGTGATCCTATCCTCTTCTCCTCTGCTCAGAGTGCTTCTAACTTTTGCTTTTACTTGATCACTGTGTAATACAGGTTTTAGACTGAAGATTACTGACATTATGTTCAGTGGAAAAGTGAAAATTGTCACTTTCTGTGTTTAATGGAGTTTGCTGCTCTCTGACTCCATTACACATCCCTACAATTTAAGGTGTCTTCACTGGGGGATTTTTGTCTGAAGAGAAAGCAAATGCTAGTGGGATTACTGGTGTCTACAGGCAAATTGAACTCAAAGGGAGTTCCAATTGGAAACTGTCAGTGGGATTTAAAAGTATTAGTTTATGTGCAGCAACAGCTGTAGATTGAAGACAAATAATACAGACGTTTTAGCACATGATGAGACCACGATTGAGGCCAGGATGACGATGAGGCTAAGTTTCAGCACAAGATGAGACACAGCTGATGAGAGATGGAGAGACTACTCCAACAATAGTAGTTCTATGTGCTGTACTTAAAAAGCTATAGCTCTGAAAGAGATAGAGGAAGTGGTGACTCAGTGGTTCAGTGGCTAATGCTGCCAAAGTTTCCAATCAGACAGCTGAAAAAAATGTAAATATAGAGCATCTTAGAGAATACCTTAGAGAAAAACAAGCTCAGAGTCAGATCCACCCCACAACCAGCTGAGCTGGGGAAGCTGAGGTAGGTAAAGATTATGAAAGTAATGGAGGAGCAACTGTCCATCCTTAGAAAGACCCTGGTTGAGGAAATCAGGTGCCAACACCATCACACTATCCAAACCTCAATCGGGAAAAACAGGGCTACAGCAGAAACTTGCCAAATCCAGGAAAGCATCCTACATAACCCCAACAAGGGCTACTCTTCCAGTGGACCCACAAGATAGGTCCATTTGTAGAGCTTGTGGTAGGCCTAGTCACATGCAGGGGCATTGTCTACAAATTTGATTCCCCATATAATGACATACAAGACGGTGTTCCACACAATGGTTTAAAAACTTGAACTGCAGTGGTGGCTTAGTGGTTAAGGCTTTGTGGTACATATTAAATGAGGCTATGAGTTCAAACCCCCCACACTCCCAAGTTGCCACTATTGGGTCATTGGGTTGTCAGTTATATTGATCAAGGTCCTTAACCTTTCCTATGATACTTCAGAAGGGTTCAACAGCAGAACCAGCACCCTAGAACTGTCCTCCCTCCACCACACCAGTCATTTCACTGCTCAGCTCTGCCCTGCCTCCTTGCTGCCAGTTTGATTTTGCCACTGCTCTCCTTTCTTTAGCCACAACCACCGGGATGCAGTTATGCCTGATGTTGGCTGCAAAATTCTTCCAAGCTGGTCTTTTGACACCTAGTACTCCTAAGGTTCTCCAGAGTGATTGCCTTGGAAAACCCCAGCAGTCAACCATAACCAGGAGATTCCAGGCCTTCCAACCCTTCTGCTGGCTCTTGAGGACAAGAGATTGATTTTTCCTGAGCTTTGCCTCTTTCATCCTAAGAACTGTTAGCTCAATTAAAATCACAGGCTTTGTGACTTTCAACCAGTCTGTTCAGAGGTTTGTGACCATAGTTGTCTCTGCAAAATTGATCTGCCTTATGATGTCTAAAAATCAAGTCCATTTACTTGATTTTTTGTTTGTTTTGTTCTTTGCTTGCTCCAACCCAACAGCCAGCACCTTGTCATGCTGCCACCGAAACATCCGATCCATCAGGCTTATTTGGCAGGAAGAGAGAATGTGCTCCAGGCTACCTGGTCTCTCACACAATGTCTCTGACAGTCCATGGCTCCATGACACTCCCTTGAGTTTGCTGTCTTCCAGCTTGGCCTAGTAAAGCACCACTCCAAGCCTAACCTGGTTCACTGTCCCAACAATACAGCATGATGTAACTGCTCCTCTGCACTGAGAGATCATCATGCTGGCTGATCACTTGCAACCTGACCAGATGTCAATATCTGCCTGGCGATTGCAGACATCCTTGCTGTCACCTAGCATCATGAGCTGATATACTTTAGCCACCTTGTACTCTTCCACCACCGATGATTAGGAGCTGCAGCGTGGTCCCTGTGCTGTAAAGCCTGATTGAATGTAAAGAATAAATGTAACTGGCTGTCACTGAAGGCAGCTAATTGAGTGAAGATTCCCTGAATCAAGCGGGACAGATCACCTTATAGCTGCCTGATGGTGGGATGAATAGATAAGGGAGTGGAGTGGAAGATGCTAAAGATCCTGTCACGGGCCAAACATGGTAAGGTATTATTGCACTTCTGCAAAATTGTGTCACTTCATTTGTTGTTCAACATAAGACATTGTGCCTCTGTTTCTTATACTTGCTTAGTTATGGGTTTTTTATTTGTCAAATTAAACAAAAAAGTGGTTCAGATTGTCTGGGAGAGTGTTGTTTATGGTGGGGACTTGATGCCTTGTCACATGCGGCAGGGGTCTGAGTTGAGGTTGAAATGCTCCTCCACTTACAGTTTGTGGCAGTGCCTAATGCTTTTCATTAGGTTTGTCCTGGTTGACCTGTAGGCTTCCTGATCTCATGCCCAAATAAATTTCTCATGGGACTAGCCATGATATGGTAATCCTATTCTAGCCAACTTGTTTGATTGTATTTAGGAATAACTGAGTGGCTATATAGTGACTTACAATTTATTAACTCATGCATGATATACCCAGGTGGCACAGTGGTGCTGTTATTGGTGGGTTATTGTTTATATTTTGTGTTATAACCAATCATTTTGGCCTTTCAGACTATTTTGAGCTCCTCTTTTGAGCCCCTAGAACTATCCCTTAACACTATAGTTTGTAGTCCCTATAAATGTTGAGCTGTAGCCTGACCTACCAGGCCAAATAGACTTATATTCTACCAGTTGTTGAAGCTCCTGTGCTTCCAGCAGTAAACTTCAACTTATATCAGCTTTCCTTTTCCTCCTGTGGTATAAAAATTGAGAGAGAGTTGAAGGGATTTCTCTGTATAAAGTCAATTGATCATGCATTGGGTATGAGTGTGCTTCTAATTAAATTAAAAGGAGAACTAAAGGGAGAGATTTGGGCTTGCATTTGTGTAGTTAGATTTATTTTCATGTGTTGGTCAGTGTGCATGCAAATCCTTCAAATAGTAGATGAATGAAATAAGAATTGGGAGGGAGGAAAACCAGGAAACCATTACCAGACACAGAACCTAAACATTTTGAAAAGGGCTATTAGGCAGCAGGACAAGCAAACTGGAAGCTAAGGCTTTGTGGCGTCATAAATAAATGCAGTAATTTTCACATGCAGCAGAAAAACAGAACACTGATATTATCCAATTGACCCAGTCATTACTCTTAATCCCAGCATCTGCTCTGTAATGCAAACACAATCTCACAACAAAAATCCAATAGCCACCTCAGCGCTGCTATCAAAAAGAATTCGATTTATCTATATTATCCAAACAAACAGGGAAAAGACACTCCAAAATATCAGTGTAACCTTTTCATTGACTAATGAAGCTACAGGAAAGACAGCAACCAAAATACCACATGACATGAATAAATGTGGTAATCAATTACCATATTAATTTCACAGAGAGAAAAATTGGCAAAAAAAAGCTAATTAAAATCAATTGGACCCTATATAGCAATGCTGAAGATAATTTAATTGACCTGGAGTGCTCTAAGTGCATAACTTTTTTATGAAAACTTTTATACAAAATGCCTAAACCGCAAATTTAGGCAAAAAAAAAAAAAGTAGGTGCTAATATCAAATTATTTCAAGATAGTATGTAAGTATTTTATGTCTTTCACTTGATGTCTCATTGTAACTCATTATTTTAAGACATTATAGCAATATTTTAAGCTATCTCATTATTTTAACTTATTTCAAAATATTTTTATTTAGACTTAGAATCTCGTTATTTTGACTAAATAACTCATTATTTCAAGATATTGTCATAATTTCTGAGCTATTATCATGTTATTTCAAGATATTATGTCATTATTTTGACTTAATATCTCATTATTTCAAATTACTCATAAATTCAAAGGAATATCTTTTTATTTAGAAGTTTCTAATATCATTAATTTAACATCTCATTATTTCAACTTATGTAACACCCCACAATCTATGTTTTTAACATCTCATTATTTCAACTTATAAGTAACCCCCCACAATCTATCAGTAAGACTAATCTATTCATTATTAGCTCATAGCAATAATAATTTTTATTATTATCACATATATTAAGTAATCCAGATGTTGCTTTATTGGAATTCAGTTCACATATATCTAATGGCTGGTAATTTACTTTAATGTTGTGTTCATGTTTTTACGCCAAACAACTGATAGAATTTCATTATGGTCTTTTTTTCCCATTTATGATTTAGGACTTCCATAGTTTTGACCACATTTGGACTCAGTGTGAAAAAAAAGTAAAAGTACTTATTGTAAAAATTAAGATTTTTAAAATAGCTCCAATGTGGCCACCCAGTTCTTCATGCCTCCTTAAACTGTCTACAGATATTAAAGACCTAACCAGCTGGCCTCAATATTCTACTTAAAGCCTCACATGCTTATGTGGATAAATTTCATATAAATCCATACTCCCTAAAGTAGGCCTTTATTTGATGTGGATTAAGAAATTTTGCGTTGCAAGACCTGGAAAAAATCTTCTAGCAAAGAGCTGGTGGAAGAACACTGAGAATGCACTGAGAATGAATGAACAAGAGTTCATCTCTTTGTTTAAGCTCTCCTGTCCTTAAGAAAAAAAGATTTCAAATGAAATCTGTTCAATAATGAAAATGTGGCCCCTATAATCACTGGCTCATCTACCTATCCATCTCTTCCTACACCTCTACTGAAAGGAAATGTATGTTGGACTGATCCAGTAAAGAGTCTGAATTGTACAGCAGTCTGAGAGGTTTAGTGTAAAAATAAGGATCCTGTAGGGAGTCATTGGCTGCCTGATGAATCGCACTGGCAAAGCTTGTGCTAAAGAAAGCTTTGTGCCATGATGTGCACAGCTCAAGGGCAGTGCATTATTGGTTTTCTGTTTGATTCAGCACTCGCTCATTTCCTCTTGTTTCAAATGAACACTATAACCTGTTACTAATTAAAGCATCTCAATAAATTATCAATCTGTTAATCAACTCTCTGGAAATAGCTCAATCAAAAGCACCTTGTTAATGATTAATAATGAAAAGGTTTGGAGCAAAAATATGAGTGTATCATAATTCTAGCTGCATTTTTATACACAGCAATTGGTTTAAATTTTAAAATAAATTCAAAACATCTACAATGAATTCTCTTGTTTTTAGGAGATACATACTGCCAAATTTATTGTTCCTCTCATTATATTCCTCTCATCATCATTGTATTGAATGTAATATCGTTTCACTTTCCAGCTCACTGGCTGCATCGACTGCAGTGATTTTGTTCCTTTTTATTAAATCCACAGTGAAAAATGTATCATTGAATACAGCAAAATTCTTACTTGATATCTTCCTAAAGCTGGACAGAGGTTCTTTGGCTTCTCAGCACAAAAAAACAAGGCTTAATAAGAAGGAATGATTCATCATAGGGAGAAAGCATGGTAATATATTTACACAGAATGTTACACAAATTCAGAGATGGGTTACATACGTGTTAAGTCAATTTTCTGGATGCCCCATTCAGTTTATGCAAATTAGCTGTGTGTAATAAACACACACCCCCAAGGTTGCGAGATTTATCTTCAGTGGAAGCATCTGAGACTGTGTTTTTTTGATAGCATCCAGACCACTTCCTTTAAACACAAGCACTTGCCTTTAAGTCCCTCAACAATTAAGGAGATTAAAAAATGGAGACTGAAGAAGGAAATAGAATTGTTTTCTTTGCTGTCACATTTAACGTGTTGTAACATAAAAGCAAGAAAAAAAAAAACCTAACACAATGATATATGAATGAGAAAAATGGAAATCATTTAAATAAACATCTAAAATAATCTAGTGTATTTCCAATATATTGCTGCATGAATAGTTCTAGTTGTCAATATCACATTAATCACTGAATATTTTGTTTAATTTAAGAATACGGCTTCCTACTTCATTATTCAGCAGTTTATAAAATAGCAAATACAGCACATTCTATTATGTAGAGTTTTATTTTTTGTGAGTCAACAGGTCATAGTGAGCACAACTTGACAAAAGCATGAGATACTAAATCGACGTCATGAAATGATAGTGTGTGAGTGGGGTGTATGATATTTTAACATGATTTTAATTCGCTATTTTGATTTGTTGAATTAATAAAATGCCAAATACCAAAGTTTTTGTTAATTCCATGCTTTGTCTTAGACTGAGCACTCATCTGCTACGCTTACAGCTCATAAAAAATCTCTTCTTGAGATAAGCAATGTCTCAGATTCAGATGCTTAAGTTGACTGACAATGCATGCATTTCACGCACAGTTCTCTGAATAGCACACAAGTCTGAAGTTACATCTGAGATGTGAAAACCATGAATGTGCATGGATCTAAATCCTCACTATGCACTGATTATTGTCCAATATGTACTTATTTATCTATTTAAAAAAAGTTTGTTTTTTTTTAATTTGCTCTCTATTTAATAATATAGTATAGTGTACCATTATTGTAAGCAAACACTACAGAAAGAATGTTGTAAATTCTAATTACAGTAATTACTTAACAACTCTGCTATTAGAAGGAAACAGGGAGTGATATTTTCCACGAAAAGGCATGCAGTGATTCAGAATAGATGAAGATGTTTAATATGTGACTGTAGAGACCTCTGTAACATTGGGCTCCATCTCCCTGCTTCATCATTTCTCTCCTGTATTTCTGTATTTCCTGTGGTACCTGTAACATTATCACAGAACATTTGCAGCATTTCCTCCAATAATCTGGCAGTTTGACTGCTCAGTGTTCAGTCTGTTGATGATGTGACAAAATGTAGCCACCTGGCTACAGGAAGTACAGAATGCATGTACATGTAATGAATGTACACATGAGGAGAACAGCTAAAATTTTATAAAATAAAAATTAAAAGAGGCCCTATGAGGTATTAGGTTTTAGGAATTGCAAGCTACAATAGGCAGGTAGTTCGTGAAATAAAGAGAATGAATAAATAAGTAATTAAACAACAACAATGATAATAATAATAATAATTATTATTATTATTATAATAAATCAGTCCATGTTCTGAGTAGGTTAGATCTTGTGATTTCTGGGTAATATCCATCTGGGTCATATCCATGTCTTCAAATTCTACAGTTACAGACTACAACTCCCATGATCCTCAGCCCACAACCTCATCACATGACCTCCAGTCAAGTGCCTATCCCTGTTCACAGTCACCAGATTATTAATGGCACTCACCTGTTTGCACTTACACTATTCGTTTAAACAACCCAGGTTCTTAGTGTTGCTTTGTGAACCTTTCACTTAAGCACTGTAGTGGTGACTTTTGGTCCTAAGCCTTTCTTGATTAGTATTTTGAGTGGTGACTGTTTTAAGTTTGCACAGTTAGCCTTGTCTATTTTACACCTGTGTTACGTTCCCTCCTTAGTCTAGCAGTAACACCTGTTATTCCTTGAGACATTATGCATTTTTCTAAAGTTTAAATTAAACTGCCTTTGATTTTTTTTTTCAGCACTACGGGAAGACTGGCTCAGCATAGTTCTTTTAAAATGTATTATTTCTCAAATTGACTGACACTACTAAAAACACACACTGTTTAATGAAGACAACTGAACACTTGAGACTCAATCATTATTTCAGATTTACTTTGTAGTATTTTTTAATTTTTTAATTTAAATGCTGTGACCAAAACATGCACAACTATCCAATATACATAACGTGTAACACACACAGTGTAAATGAGCTGTGATGAGATAGGAGTCCCTGAACCTAATGGATTTTATATGAGAGGTGTTGTCTTTTAGATAAAAATAATACTTCAGTCAAAGCATTTGTCAAGTCTAGAGACAGAATCTTC
This sequence comes from Pangasius sanitwongsei, assembly GCA_037576675.1. Lineage (NCBI taxonomy): Eukaryota > Metazoa > Chordata > Actinopteri > Siluriformes > Pangasiidae > Pangasius > Pangasius sanitwongsei. The sequence continues at coordinate 3,445,499 of CM075005.1, read as the reverse complement.
ACAGTAGGTGAATTTTTTGCAGAAGTTCTTAAGACAGAGAAATACAAGAGTGTAGTCGGAGTTCTGTTTCAGCCTTGGCACGCAACTTGTCTCTCTTCCTGTCTAACTAAATGTGTGATAAAGAGTCTTCACATGACAATGTTTACCACTTATCTATCTCCTCACAGACATTCTACCCACTGATCTTATGGCAAAATATAGCAGGTCAGAACATCCTGGTACAGAATACACCCACAAATAATAAAGAATCAGCATAAAGAGAATAAAACTGATTTCTAAGCATAATTGAATGTAAATCAAATCAAATAATCTGGTGTAAAAGACAACAGAGGATACAAACAACAAAGGACACAATAAAATGATTCTGTAGTTCTACAGGAGAGAGAAAGAGAGAGAGAGAGAGAGAGAGACCTAATGAAGTCCCAGTGGACACTGATGCACTTAGTGAAATTAATCTAAGCCAAATATACACACTTTACACCGAATAAACAGGACTTTTGGGGGAAAGAAAGACAGAAAAAAACAGTCTATATGAAGCACATTAGCTTCATTGTGAATTCGGATTCTTACATAAACAACTTAATAATAGAACATAGCAACTTTGTGGGTTTCTCACAACAGCAAATGCCTCTGGATTACAGAGTTCTCTAAATAAAAACAGTAATTTAACTAATTAATTTGGAAATCTAAATTTACAGATGTTGTTGAGTTTTTTAACTTTATACCAAGATGTCATGAGTGGGGTCATGGTTCCGGTCTCTCCTCTTTCAGTGGTGTTGATTGGTTGAAATTCCAATTCACACACCTCCAAGGACTGTACTTTGGGCATGTTTATAAAACTCCTAGATCATAAACCTGTTGTGTTGTGCATTCATGGAACTTACTCCAAAGTTCTACACATGATTTTAGAAATGCATATGACACCAAACATGACCTACTTGTTGAGTTCCCTGTGCCCATGAGAAAAACAGGTGGATTATACACCTCCTCTCTTCCTTGAGAACAGAGAGGCCTGGAGTCTTGGGTGTGTCATGGTCATTGGTCTTGCAAATAACCTCACGTGGGCTTCATAAGGCAGGCAGAAAGTGGAGTTTATATAAACAATAAGTGTCTGTCCTAAACCTTTTTCAGTCTTTCTTGGTATGGTTTATGGAATGGACAAGAAAGGAAATACTTTATGGATCATATTGCTACCAAAGTTCCTACAATGCAGGCAAAAAACTTATTACCCTCACTTCCCCCTTCTCTGCTTTTCTAAAAACTGTGGTTCAATCCACCCCGGTCCCTTGTGAAGGCCACCTCTCACCTTCCCAATTTATAGAGGTTGCAGGGGGAATTTTTCAATGTGTTTTCGCCCCTACCTGGTCGCACTAATCTCATAAAACACCACCGGGGTGGTTGTAAGCAGCAGCCCCATCGTTTGCCTGAACACACAAAAAATGTGGCTTGGGAGGAGCTCACAGCCATGCTTGATATGGGTGTAACCGAGAAGTCAAACAGTGACTGGTACAGTCCAGTGGTCTTGGTTCCCAAGGCCAATGGTTCAGTCCAGTTCTGTGTGGACTTTAGAAAAGTCAATGCAGTGTCTAAGTTTGATGCTTACCCAATGTTCAGACCATGCCCTGCTCCAGTGCCTCCACGGCATGAAGGATGCCAATGTGCGGCTCACTTGTTCATATCTGGCACTTCAGCCATTTAGGTCCACAGGCCAGGGGCACAAATGACTGTGGCAGATTTCCTCTCTCAGCAAGGTGGGGGGAGTTGGCAGCAGGCCGGATGGCTCTCCGGCCTGAGTCGGGTGGTGGGGGTATGTGGAAGCAAGGGCATGGTCGAGCACCGGTTTGTGAATGGAGGGCAGAGTCAGAGAGGTTGAGTGGTAAGGATTGCACACTTGCGGGAAATGTTGCTAATGAATGTTTCACTGTGTTTCAGTGAATGGTGATGAGGATAAAGAGGGGAGAGACAAGAGCCACAGGAGATTGAGAACTGAGCAGTTCAGAGCTGTGTGTGTGCATGCTTAAAACACCACCAATGAAAAAGTGAGTAAAACAGTCACGGCCAATAAGGAGCCTTTTTTTTGAGTTGCCCCAAGCCTGCCTCCAGTTTTCTCATTTCCCTCAGAATCAGGGAGTGTGCTACATGGTCATTCTAGGTATCCCAGGATGATTCTCATGATTACTAGTTGCTTTAATGTGACAGGTTTAATATCTTATGTTAAATTTCTTCTTTCTGAGTGAAACTTTCAAGTTGGCATCAAGCTAGTTTGGGAAGAATGGAGATCACCAGAACCTTGAGTACACTGGAGAAGCAGCATCTACTTCTTCACCAAGCCATGTGGGCCAATTGTTTCCAATTTATCAGTACCTATTAATTTGGCTTAAAATACTTCTCCCATATCTATAAACCTGTTCCTACCTGGTTGCCAGGTCTTTAGTTAATATATTCTTCCTAAGAATTTTGTCTCTAACTGAGGTAGGCAATTCATTTCACAGGTGTGGAAGGCATTTATGCAGCATCTGTATGTAAAAAATGGTCTTATCCCTGCCACCATCCTGAGTTGGAGAGACTGAATCAATAACTTGTTTTCCTTTACTTATTTTCCTTACTTATTCCAGAGACCAAAAGATGAATTGATGTAAGTTTCTCCCCTGTGTCTAGAGCTCCTAAATCCACTTGTCCACCAGGATAACATCCTTCCAGTGCATCCTTGGTTACCAGTGACTCTGGGTACACTGGGTGCACTGGGTGACACTAGGTGCAGATGCAGAAGAAGCTAGTGGTAGCCAAGTGGTGCAGTTGCATGCATCTCCAGACAGCCATCAGAAGACAGAAATGGCAAACTGATCACCACCACAGGAATCCCGGAATATAGGCTGGAAAAGGAAATGTGGTTTTCAGGTGGGCCACCAAGGCCCAGGGCAAATGTTACACCATAGCCCCAAAATCCCAAGCCAAACATGATCCTTGCAGCATTAGTCAAAAGATAGCTGCTACCACAGCTAGTGACCACCTGATGTAAACAATATCCTGTATAGACATACTCTCATTCCCCGTCAGTAAGCACATTGGGGGATGCAAATGGAATGCCAGTCCATCTCTTGCTGCCTCAAAGACCCAAGGTCCCCAGTTCAATCCTGATCTCAAGTTGCTCTCTGAGCAGAGTTTTGCATGTTCTAGTTGTTATTATTTTATTCAGTTGAAGTGTGTCGATTCATCGTTTTGTGATGACATAGCTGTGTATTTTTGACTGACACTGTGAAATATCACACTGGAGAAAAAAGTGTAACAAGCCTGAGGCCAGCATGACAAGATGGCATCAGTTATCAACACTGGATTGTGAGATAGAGAGACAGAGGAGGGAGACAATGATGGCATATTATAGACACACACTGATGGAAAGTGAATGTACTCAGTGGTGTTAGTTGACAGCCAAAAGGAACTTTAATTGCAGCTGTCAAGATTCAGCAACAGAACAAAGAGGTGATTATGCTTGTCTTTTATTCTGAAGCAATATTACAAAATAATAGTGAGAGGTTTTAAGATTGTCACTAGTGACAGTTTCATTTCAGGAAGAGAAAACTGATCATTGGGAAACTTTATAGTATCACTTAGCAGAGACCAAGACAAGATAAAAATCTGAAATTTGTATCATACCTTTTGGATGCTGGATGTTCTCATTTTCACTCTGTTGATCATCAAACAAGGATAAACGTATAGTTTATAGTGCTATAGACTACTGTAACATAAGTGATAACAAGAACTAACTTGTTTTGAAGATGTTCCACAACATTAAATTTACCTATAAATGAATAAAAAGTATGTTGTTGTCAAATTGCTATGGTACACTATATTACCAAAAGTATTCGGTCACCCATCCAAATGATCAGAATCAGGTGTCCTAATCACTTGGCCTG
>CM075005.1:3422485-3441485 GCA_037576675.1 Pangasius sanitwongsei | reverse complement strand
AGGAATGGGATGGCACTTAAGTTCATATGTGAGTCAAGGCAGGTGACCGAATACTTTTGGTAATATAGTGTATATGAGCAATAAAACACTTCAGGATGTGTTGTTCTTGAAATAATGTGGTGGTAACAGTAAATCTGTCTAATCACACAACCCTCTCACTGATTATTTTCCTCTAACAGCATGTCCCCAAGTGTTTTATTCATTACAAAGAATTCAACTGTGTAGACATTTGGTCAGCATGGTGTCTCCACTCCACATTCTATCCCATCATACATCTTTTTTCATGCATACTGTCTCTATCAGTTACAGCTTTGTGCCTATTGTGCTTGCTCCACCACTGATATTTGGCTTTAACACATCAAGATTGGAGTACAATCTGTGACGCATGAAGAGCATAGCTGATTTCTGAGTTGTAGCATCTGAGGTGTTGGAATATGGTAAAAGAAGGCATCTATGCATGCCATCTAAGCATCTATGGGGAAGAAGTTATTCCCCTGAAACATTTGAGCAAGTGCTTAAATATCTGCATACATTTGATCAGGGAGGTGATTTATGAATGCCCAAACACATCAGTATGGAATAATGCCAGTTAATTTTGTTTCAATGCTGGAGGAGCAATCACTCAGATTCAGCACATGAGGCACATTTTGGCAGGCTGTAAACTCATCTTCACTGGGGGAAGAATCAAGAATATTTACGTCATGGCCTGTTGGGAAACATTATGCTGCCATCAGCTGCACCACTTGTGATAGTATTGGACTTGTTTTTCATCAGGTACCTGCCAAACATACTTACAACTTTCCAAGTGTTCCACATAGAACAGTCCCATGGAACAATTGCATCCATTTCTCTTTTTCTATGATTCTGGCACTGTATATATGTAGCTAATAGCTTACCTACATTGCAATAGCAAGCAGTTTCCCTGCTTTCCCTACAAAGGCTAAGCATTGTATACATACTGCTGTCATGGATGGATTGTATTTATTTGAACTTAGAATTGAGGTCAGTGCAAGTAAGGACCTAAGTGCAGATCTTTGGGATATTCATGTGGGACAATCCATAGCAAATAGTGAGTCACAAGTGTAGAAGTAGAGTATAAGGATGATCAGGAAGGTCCAGGGGGTGAGAGGAGCCACAGCAGTAGAAGTGTGTCAGGATCAGGCACCAGCAACACACCAGGCAACATAAATACACTTACACTTAGCCTCGACAGAGGAAGGCTAGTCACCTGCATGTTTGGCTAGATGTCTGTATGTCTTACAGATAATAATGTACATTGGGAAAACTTTCCAGTCCTGGTCGATTCTTCTTTGCAGCATAGTCAGGCTCAAAATAATCCAAAACAGCCCTGTTTTTCAGCCCTTTTTCAGCTTGGTAAAACACTCATGAGTGTGTGTGGTGCATAGTGAGCCATCCATATCTGACCAAACCATGGCTGATTTTTGTAGTTTCAATATCGATCAATATGCCTCGCTTTTCTGAAATACTGGGCATGAGGTAGATCTGGAAGTATTGGACATGAGGTAGAAATACTCCCTAGATGGAATGTCATTACAGGGCATCATGCTCACACACCCACATATTCAACACATTCATGCACACATTCACCAGTCCACCAGTGTTTGGGGAGTTGTGTGGAAACCAGAGAACCCAGAGGAAACCCATGCAGACATGGAGAGAATATTCAAAACTCCACACAAACAACAACCCAGTATTGAAGGATTCAACCTGAAAAACTGGAGCTTTGAGGCAGCAATGAAACCGTGCTCCTCCTGGATTGTATAGCTCTCTGGAAATCAAAGAATACCAAATCAAAGATCATCGAGAATCTTCCCCTTTTTTTTTTTTTTTTGACAGTGATGTGTGACAGCACTGCCTCCTGGGACTCCAAGTGCAGCACAACTTCTAAATCTTCTAGCAATCAAACCATTGCATGCATTCATGTACTTACTTTTCCTGTTTTACTTCCTGATATTCCTTCATCAGACTTTCCATCTGTAAATCTGTAATACTGGACAGGATTACTGACTTGGTCTTTATTACAGTCCTATTCACGATATTGGCCTGTTTTACTGTCTTTGTAGCAGCACTATAGTTAAAATTCATTTTTTGGATGCAAGCACACTTACAGATCTGATTGCTAGAACTTCCACTAAATCAATAAGACTCATTAGCGACAGTCTCCATAGACACTGTCCTCAGCCTTTTAGAAAATGAATATAGCCTCTATCAGCAACATTATTTTGTATTGCTTCAATCGTGAGACTGCACAGTGCATCATGGAAATGTCTCCTGACTTCATAATGTTTGAAAAACCTTTTTGCAACTGCCATGCACAGTGCCAACGATTCCCCATCTTGTTGTGTTCATGAAAACAAAATCTAAGAAAAGCAACATTTTCTATGATGGCCATATGTATAATCATCTAAGAATACATTCATAGTATGTTATGATGTATTTATAAGACATGTTACACATTCGTACAATTATTTATGAGTATGCATTACACTTTATAGCAATGGTATTATTTATAGCCATTACTAAAGAAACTCTCAGTTCTCAGACTCGGTTTGTGTAGTGGATTATATTACAGACTGACTGAGACCTGTCCTATCTTTTTAAATGACTGAGTGGACATACTTTTCATTTACAAGTGTAGATTATTCAAAGACTTCTCATATTGTAACCTAAGTATAGGTTGTATTTATGAGCTGTAAGTAAAGTGCGATACAAAGCACTATGCAAAGTGGGGTTGAGTTTGTTTGGTATTGGTGATATATATATTTTTTACAAACAATACTTATAATGCATTGCATTAAGAATTCATCAAGTGTGGTGTATGTTCATAAATAATTACAAAATCTGTCTGATGCGTTATGGAATCATTATACCATGTTATAAATATGGTCATATTCATAGTAACTGTTACCAAAATCTCTCTGCTATTCCAGGTGGCTTTAGCAATAGCATATTACTCTGGTTTTCAGTGAAAAATATGCTTGCAAAATATGCACCTTGTCCTCAAATATGTAACAAACCAGACACAAAATGGTCACTAAAAGGTGCAATGAGGCAGGGATAATCCACGAGAGTGGTCAAACAAATAACAAAACAAATAGCCAAAGTGACATTCACAATAAAATGGTACAAAAACATACACAAATAGGATATAATGGCGAGACTTCACAAAGACATCCTGAAAACCACGTTTATATAATGAAGTCAGAGCTTGGAATGATGCCATTTTTACCTCCATGCAAAGTCGGGGAAAAAATATGGACACCTCCATGTTCAACTTGTGTTACTAAACAGCTAACCAGCTAACTGTGATAAGGATATTTTCCTTCTCAAAACAGCAACCGTATAGTTGGTGTTAGAGCTGTATACAGTGTTATATACTGTATACAGTATAACTCACTGAAAGGCAAGAAGTGCTATTTTGTTTGCTGCTGATGCCATGTTGATCTGGCATAACCTGCTGAACTTAGAGTAACTGGAGGAACTCCTGGAGTTGAGGAGACCATCCCAAGTTCTTGAATAGGAATTCCGAATTGAGGGGGCGTTTTTTTCTTCTTCTTCTTCTTTTTTTTTGTTTGTTTGCTTGTTTTGGTTTTTTCATCGTCAGAGGTCAGGAAGTATGAACTATGATCACTAGTTGAACGCAGAATAATTAATGACTTCAGGAAGTGCAAATGGAATAAGAACAGGAATTCAACAAGAAGACTAGAACTCAGGCAACTATGCCCTCTGCTGGCATGGAGGGGAACTGTCCAGGTCTGTTGCTATCAGTCACAGCTTATATGGAGCTATTCATCTGCACAACAGACCATACGCAGCAGAACACACAACAAAATCTTTCATTCTTTTGATTATTCTGACTTATTCCATACATTAGAAAACATTAGTGTGCATCTGTCCTGATTAAGTTCCTGGCATTTCTTTGTGTCCAGGTAGCTTTTTGCATCTTTGTCAGCACTTTTTTCAAAAACAGCATGCTGTTGGTCTTAGACATTGACTTCAATGTGTTTTGAGGCAAAACTCTGAGTTCTCTTTTCCATTTTGATTGTCAGGCAATGATGTATAGATCCATCAGCATTAAGCATGCGTGCCACCTAGTGCTCAGAAAACAGCACAACACGCACATCACACCACACATTCAAACTGAGGATAGTATCTCAATCAGCTAATAAAGATGAGGGAGATTTTTAGTCTAATTAAAGAACAACACATACAGAAATAAAAAAAATATCACCAGTGTTTTACAAATGTTTCAGTAGTGAAAGACAGAGTCTGTTTGTCACACTGGAGTCCTTGTGGCTCTCTCCGAAACTCTCACTCCCACTTTACTTCCAAGTCTCTGATCTGCAGAGCGGAAAATGGAGGCAGGAGGTGTGACATTCAGGGAGGTATTTGGCAGCACACATGTGTGTGACTTTAATCCATAACTCTCTAGATATCATCAGACATCAGGTTGAAAAACTCACACTTCAGTTGGACAGAGTAAACGAGGATGAATCTCTAATAATAAACCAGATAACAGAGTCGTCTTAGACTACTGATGCTAAATCTATTAGAATCTAAAATTAGGTCTACTGACAACTGTATTAATAAACACTTTCATTTAGTACATAAAATAAATCATAACATAAAATGAATTTTCTTCTGTTTGAGAAATTCTTTTATTAAAAAAATAAATGTAGCTTAATATCACACAATTCCTTAGTATTTTGTTGTTAGGAAATGTTCACTTTATATTCATGGGTTTCATTAGCTGGAGAGAAGTGAATGTGTGTGTGTGTGTGTGTGTGTGTGATTTAATATGATTTAGAATTAGTGTTATATCATGCTGTCTCCTAGTAATTAAGACTGAATCAATTCTCCAATGTAGCAGAAAAGACAAAAAAAAGATGCACTTTTACTACTTTCGTTAAGAAATAAATAATCTATGAATATGCAAATTGGACACACCCCATTTGCCCTGGTAAAACGTTTGCATACTGGCACATGATAGGCCCCTTTTGATGATGGAATAACATTTTCCTGTCACATGACCAACTTTAACTCAGATACAATCAAATGTGCTTTCTGTATTTCTTAAACAGCTTGTAGTCACTATACTGCAGTGGCAATTTTTAAAACTTTAATTAATTCCTCTTAATGGAGTTAAAATGTACACATCCATGCACATGTACTAAGTAATGAATTAAATATTTGGGGGTGTGCTGTTATAGGAACATAATCAACTTCAAGTTGGTTTAGTATTTTCCAATAACAGAACTTTTTTTTTTTTTTATCACATTATTCTATACAATGCTATCTTGCATCTTGACAATGCTAACAATTTATTTATTTTATTTTATCTGTTTATAGTTACATTTAACATCCTTGAGACACATTAGTTCCTGTTGTCACTTTCATTATAGCAGCTATGAACAGTTGTTTCCTCACCAGCCTCTTTTTTTTCTCTCTCTTAAAGTTAGTAAGACCAAAAAAATTTAACTTGTGACGTTACCGATGAATGGAAAATGAAAAGTTACAGCTTTACCTCTGATGGTTACAAAGCACTGACACTGGAGACTCCTTCCATCTGTGTTGAACAAACGTCTTTTTACAGAAAACTTCCCAGTTTTTTTATATGTTTTTAAGCTAACCGACTTAGCTTGATTTAATCATGTATAGAGACTGTAATGGATAAATACTGTGGCACCACTGGCTCCATTTGAAAAATTTAAATCTTAATAATTGTGTAATATTGCACACGTGACATCACATTGCTGCATTTCCACACACTCTATAAAATACAGCCATGCTGTAAGAAGACACCAACTTATCTCTGTTTCCTCCTAAAACTGAAGTGTGTTATGTCTTTAATACACATATGTACTATGCTTTAATGAGCCTTTATAATGCAACACTGATGAATGGACTAATTCAGTTTATTTGACTCCTGAGCCATGACCACCCCCCAACCACACACACATACACACACATACACACACACACCCTGCTTCATTTAGTAGCTCATAATCAAAGCGATGATGCTGCTGTTGGTCATTTTTATGCGCCTGTCATCTAAGTGCGTCTTCCTGAGTGTAACAGTGTGTCTCAGTCCTCGTAATAACACACATAGGACTTTAAATCAGCACTGTTTGGACACATTAATTACAGGCTAATATTAAAACTCACTGTAGGGGCTTTACAATATTTTACACTCAGGCTTTTGAGAGGATGATTACATGCAATAAATTTGTCATAACTCTTTGCTTTTTTAGTAAAATTTAGCAATTTATTGGTGCTGTTAAGCTAATATCAGTTTGGCTAGGAAGCATATATATGAGAGGGTCAAAAGGTTAAGCTAACACAACATTTTACAGCTTTTCCTTCACGAGTAGAGGATGAGTAGAGATTCTAGGATGTGAAAAAGGGCAACAAATAGGAGAGCATCTATTTGAATTAATTAATTAATGAATACAGCAAGACTAACCTTGAAATTATCTGACGAGCACAAGCATAAATATGCAAAACACTGCAGCAAAGCTGACTCTGAATATGTAAAAGACATCATATTCCTCAGCAGAAGGAACAGCAGATCCAGGTTTAGGGCTCACTTTCAGACACCTGAATATTTCTACTGTTTCATTACCATTTAATCAAATGTCAGCTATCAGTGAAGCAGGATAAATTAGCTGCAGTGTCTTTGACCTTGTCCCCTTTTTCTCTCAACAGCAGTAAAAGCAAAATGACTAGAATGACTTTTCAAATGGCATCTTATAATTCACATTGGGAATTTGACATTACTTCAGTAATTGGATCATAACTCAGGAGGTAAGAGGACCGAAAGACCCAACACTGTCCTTTTCCCTTATCACGGAGAAGGCAGGAGGCTGCAACATCGATGGAAACAGCAGCTGGAAGGTTTCTCCTCAAATATTATCTCCACATGTCTGCCTGCTCTCAGGAACATTGTGAACTGTGGAGAGAAATCCAAACTGCCATTTCATTCAATTCTGTTCATTTATTTATTCAAATTTGAGAAGGGACAATCTGTGGTTTCAACCATTAACAAAATTTCAAAGATGAAAGTAGAAGTAGAAAGTAATCTGCTCCTAAGAAGAAAGAAAAAAAAAGTGTAATTTACAGGAAAATATGTGTGTAGTTACATTAAGAATTGTGCTTATGCAGGGTTAGAAAAAGTACTGAGAAATTATACTTATGTGAAAGTATAGATAACATGTGAAAGGAAAAGTTGTTACTTTTAATTGTAATCTAGTATTAAACAGTAAAAAGTAAATGTTTTTAAATGATTAAATTAAGTTAGTTGTGTTTCTATGTAAAAAGTAATTTTCATTGCTTATCTAAAACTGTTAGAAGATCGTTTTTGCTTTAAAGCAACTACACTACTTTGCCTGAAAACATCATTTAATCTCTGTAAATTTATACAAGTATTTACCATTAGCTAGAATTTGACTTGCTGCCTAGCCAAATATGTTAGCTACTGGAATCAATGCTAGTTTAACCTGGCATTAGCAAAGAAGACAGACTAATGTGGTTAAATATAGCCAGGTAATGTTAGCAAATTATTGAAACTTACCTCAGCATGCTTTTTCAAATTAGATGGAGTATAAAAATGTAACTTATATAGCTAACAAAACCCATATTGGCCTATGAAGTAGGGGTTTGGTCTAGGTTTTTTTTTTTTTGTACAAGTCTGTATAGCTGCCTTAACTACACAGAAACTGTTAAAGTGTACATTTATATAGAACAAAAGAAATGGACAGCTCTTATGTTGTTATCTTGTAGATACATTCAAATTACAGGTTTGACTTAATCCATCTGATTTTGTTGGGTTAGCATGGATACCGAAACAGATATGATACAGGAATTATTAAACTTCAAAATGTTTAGACACATGTATTTAAATATGTAAAAAGTACAGTTGATACATGTGTATTTACAGAAAATGTAATGCTGTAAGAAGTCAGCTCAAATTTGAGCTCAATTCAGCTCAAAGTGCTTTACACTGTTAAATAAAAACAGAAATAAAGAAACAACAGATAGTCAAAAATTAAACAGTAAAATAGGCAAATAATAAAAATGCAATAATTAATAGCAGTGGCACAGATAAAAATAACAGCAATATAAAATCTAAAATTATATTAGATAAATGTCTAAAATGTATTTGTTTAGTTGTGGATTTTTTTTTCCTTTTATTTATTTCATGAGTAGTTAAATCATAGCTGCATGTACAGTATAGTTTATGTGATACGAAATACACAGATATTAGAGACACAATATAAAAAATGTGATACGAAAAAAAAATTCTAAAATCACAACTTCTGTACTAGTTAGTACAGATGGAAATAAAATATGGGAAATATTCAGTGCCCTTTCAAAATCCCACAATGCATTGCAATAGTGTACTGTAGAAAAGTTTCACTCTAGCTGGTAGTTTTTATAGGGGATAGGGAGTTTTTTTCGTACACTGGACTAGATTCATGATGCAATATTTAAGATGGCTTCTGTGATGTTTATCCTAGGTTTATGTAGTGCTGTATCTGCTAAAATTGTAATCTAAACATCTGTAAATATTTTACTGGACTGAAAGTTGCAATGAGAATCATTTCATTTTGAGAGTTTGGGGCCATGAAACAAGGCAATGAGTATTGATTTGAATTAGAAAGCCCTGTTAGGTTTTAGAGTGAGTAAACGTGAATAAATTCCTGTTTGTTTCTGTGAAGCTGACGATGAGCTGCTGTCATCTCCAAAGTCAAAGGACAGAAAGCTACACTGTGATTCAGTGCAGAAAATTAACATACAGATCAATCAGTGAGTGTCTTTCTTTCGTACTCATGCAAGTGATGAACTGTGATCTTTTTCAGCCGAACACTAACCTGACGTATTTCACAATTAGCCATAGGCTCTGCATTGAATTCATGATGATGGACATAATGGTGAATTATGCTTGTCTGACACAAACAATTCTTGTAAAGCAATTCATTTGCCAATATAAATAAAAGATTAAATTAGGTTATACCACATTGCGGTTTAATTGATGAATCATTTTCTATAACAGCAGCTCTGACAGTAGTTCAGCTGCAAATCACAAGTTTATATTAATGCACAGATACATTCTCATTTCTATAATAACAACTCATTCACTTGTATGCAGAACGGCCACCTAATCTAATCTCGCTAACAAAGAAAATGTATTAATTTATGGAAGGAGTCTCCAGTGTCAGTGCTTTGTAACAGTCAGTAAATTTCCCGCCATGGGAAAGTCTTCAGGATGGAGGTGTTTTGCACTTTCTGGTTTCACTGTAAGTTGTGTGGTGTTTTTTTTTTTTTTTTTAAATAATGCGACTAAAATAAATAAACAGAATGATTAATAAATTAAAAATTGCAAGCATTTGTCAAATGGTTGTGGTATAAGAGGAATGAAACACTTGGAGGCGTACTGTTAAAGGAAAATAATCTACTTTGGGGTGGAAACAATACCTGCGCTTCATCACACCACCTTGTTATTGATCATTTTCTTATAACAGCATGACCCCAAGTATTTATTCTGTAATATTACACCCTCAGACATTTGTGCATTTTGTAAGTTGTCTTGGATGAGTGTGTCGACTAAATGAGTGTTTATGAGTGTGCCCTGAATTGCTATTACAGTACACACACATTATACAGACACATAATTTACCACCAGCAACTGATTGCAATATCAAATTGCTATTGTGGCATAAACATAGAGATAATGCAGATTTAATGTTAATGCCGTAATTACAGGCTTAATATCTTGGAACAGTCATTAGCTCACGTTAAGCACAGGACATTGTGAAAAAAATGAAACCGCAACTCTTTTATTTTTCACAAAGGACATCTGACTTTCTATGTCAAGAAGGTTTGCTTTTAATATCCTATTTGCTTGTGTGCTGCAGGGCATAATTAAAGCAATTTTCTTACTTCAGAGAGTCCATTACTTTGACTATACTCAGTAAACAACACCTACGGTGAGGCAGCTCTTCTGTGGAAGAGCTTGAGATAAAGCTAATGGAAGAAAGAAAGCTTTTTTCCTCTGCAGTGAGAGCACCCACAACCCCTAAAGACATCATTATAAACAAAACATAACATCTATTTCTGTATTCTGTTTAATAAATGCTTTTTGAAGCTCTCTGTGGAAGTTAATAAACTTGCTGTTATAACTCTGTTTAGGTCTTTTTTTTCTTTCTTTCTTTTCATTCCAGAAAAAAACTGTGAAGCAGTGTTTAAGAACCAAATTGAACATCTGAAGTTCTTGAGCGTGACCCAATGAACAAACCGAGGCAGTGCATCTCGGTGTTAAGTACGGCAGCTCTAGCATGCGCAATGTTTTTAAAACTTAAAAGAAAAAAGAACAGACTCTTCTCATTGAACTTAATTTATCAGCAAATCAAACTGTGATTGCTTTTTTCTTTTTTTTTTTGCAATCAGAGTGACTCCTTAGTGCTACCAAGCGGATATTAAACACTTTTCACCTTGGAAGAGTCATTTTTACTCTGCGACAGCACACACACACACACACACACACACACAGTCGTCCAAAATATTTCCAATATTCTTTTCTCCAGAATTAAATTGGCTTTAGATAGGCTTACCTTTCACTATGATAGCAAATACATTCTTGTCAAGGCATTGATGGATGTGTGGGTCTGTATTAATTGCAATGCGGAAGACTAGGCACCAAGCAAGGAAGAAGCTAGGTATTTTTAGAAGCAGTGGCATGCAATAAAATATACACTAACCCGAGGACAGATGAGCACAGCTTTGAACAGATGGTGTGCTCGTTTGGCGAACTGATTGAGTTGCAGCAGCTAAAACACAGACGCAAACTGCAGCTCTTTGGGGAAAAAGATCCAAACGTGGAATTACACTTATTTACCGGCAGACGTTTTTTTAAACAAAGCTACTGAGTGAGGTGAAGTTCAATCCAAGTAGAGACATGAGTAGTGCACGGTTAAGGGTCTTGCTCTAGGGCTCAGGGATTTCAACTCACAGTGTCCCACTAGCTACGTAGCACTAGCTTAAATAATATGAATATTCAAATTTTATTGTGGATAGTGTGATTATAAACCATTACAAAGTGTGAACTGAGGATCATTACATACACACATCTCTATGTAATATATACAGATAGGTCTGGAAGTATTTGGACAATGACAGAGTTTTTGTGATTTTGCCTTTATATACCACCACAATAAAAGAGTGCTTATTTGAGTTAGTCTTCAAGTCAGCTTGAAACTATATGATCATTCTCCTCTGACATCAACAAGGTGTTTCCTCCCACAGCACTGCTGCTCACTGGATTTTTTTTTTTTTGTTTGTTTGTTTTTCACACCATTCTGTGTGAACTCTAGAGACTGTTGTGTAAAAAAATCCCAGTCGATCAGCAGTTTTTAAAATACTCAAACAATCCCTAAACAAGAACCGATTGGAATGAGTGCATTAATATAAAGATGTGATTTGCAGCTGCACTACTGTCAGACTCCACGTGAAGAGCATGATGTAGCTCTCTCCTCACAGGCTTTGGCTAGACAGTCTAACAGATTTACAGCAGTTAAACAGGCAGCATTGACTGACTCCTGCACTCAAGTGATTCATAATAAAGCAGAACAGAGTTGCACGGCTCCTCTCCTCACAGTGTGTGCAGATTTATGGTGTTAAAATCCACTGCACAAGGTTAGATTTGTTACCGGTGCAACATTACAGCAGTAAAAATAAGCTGTTTATTTTGGAGGCAGTTTTGAGTCTCACTTGTCTTTCAGGTGGTGATGTTTGTAGTTGAACTGACTACTTTTCTCTAGGGGACAGTATTAAAAAGTTTTACACATTACACTGTGTTTGTTGCTCATGAGTATCTTCAATAAGTGCTTTATCTTGATCAGGGTGGTGGATGGGGAGTCTATCCCAGGAATACTGGGGGCAAGATGGAAATACTGGGTGGGACACACACACACACACACACACACATTCAACACATTCAGTTTTTGCTTTTCTCTCTCTACCTATCTCTCTCTCTATCTCTATCTCTCTGTCTGTATCTATCTGTCCGTCTCTCTCCCCTTCTCTGTCTATCACTTTGTCTATCTCTCTTTCTATTAATGTCGATCTCTTACTCTCTCTGTCTCTGTCTACCCCTCACTCTCTCTGGCTATCTCTCTCTCCCTCTGTCTATCTCTCTGCCTATCTCTCTGCATCTTTTCCATTCTCTCTGTCTGTCACTTTCTCTCACTCTCTCTATCTCTTTGTCTCTCTATCTATCTTTCTCTCTTTATCTCTCTCTAGCTATCTCTTTTTCTATGAATCTCTCTGTCTATCTCTGCCTGTCTCTCACTGTCTCTTTCCTAATCTGTCTATTTCTCTTTCTATGAATCTCTGTCTCTCTGTCTCTTTCCCACTCTCTGTCTATCGCTCTCTCTCTGTCACTCTCTCTCTCTCTATCTCTCTGTCTCACTATCTATCTTTCTCTTTCTATCTCTATCTGTCTCTCTTTCTATGAAGCTCTCTGTCACTCTATTTCTCTGTCTCTTTCCTACTCTCTGTCTCTCTCTCTCTCTGTCTCTGTCTACCTCTCACTCTGTCTCTCTGCACCTGTCAATTTCTGTCTCTCTCTATATCTCTGTTTCTCTCTGTGTATCTCCCACTCTCTATCTATCTCTCTTTGTCTCTCGGTCTCTCTCTCTCTCTCTCTCTCTCTGTATTCTATCTGTTCTCTGTGATCCCTAAAGGTTTTCTGGTGGACACTTGTGACCAGCATAGTAAAATTTTTTAATCTGACATGCTTGTAGCTGTAGACAGGAATATCGACAGGAAAAGCCAGAGGATTATTAATGCATGGCATGAATCTAGCAATTTTCTCTCTGTCACTCACACAGCCTGCATTTGTGTTAAACTGATACAAATGTCTTGAGCCATGGCATTTACACAGACATATCACCTTACACTACCAGACAGGAGATTTAAATCGATGGATGATAATTACTTCCAGGAATCAAATATCCATTCAAATCAGCCATTTCGTCTGCTAATAACAGCGATTGATAATATTGTGTGTGTGTGTGTGTGGGGGGGGGGGGGGGTATGGGGGGAAGAGAAATTTCCATCTTCTATATAATTGTTGTTGTATCTGGTTTTAAAGATATGGAGTATTGTGTGTGTGGTTTTTTTTTTCATGATAAAAGAATAGCCTGGCTTTGATGCTGAAAAATCAAAGCTGTATTTCATTATGTCATTTAAGTTTCATCTCTAATACCATGGAAGAAACACAGTGAAGAGGAGAATTAACTTTTCATTCATCTATTCCCTCTTGTGACTGTGAAATTTTTATTAGATGGAACATCAGGCATCAAACTTTCCTGTTCATATTCCCACATGTAATGCAACTAAAAAAAAACAGCAGTGTAACAGGGTTTGCGTTTGATGCTTGTCTGGCAGCACTAAATTTTGAAAAACAGCCAAAACATTTAAATGTTGTACTTTGACATCTTTTAAAAAAAAAAAAAACATTAATATATTTCACTAAAATAATGTGTTGATATTTTTATTATGGTTACTTTCTAACCATGCTCTAACCATGCAAAGAATCATATTATGTAAAAAAGAAAAAAAATCAGATTATGTTAGAAGTCAGTTTAACAAACACTGTGGTAAAGACAGTCAGTCTGTCTAAAGAGGTCTGAAACCTCGCTAGCTAAGTGTGATTTCCTCACGCAGTGAATGTCATGGTTTGAGGAAGTTGTTGGAGAGCTACATGACATAGCAAAAAGTTTGTAATCAGATATCGGCTGTCAAAATGTCTGCAATGCTCCTGCACTGTCACATCAACATCAAAACAGAGAAGAGCGCTTACACACTCAGTACAGAAGGCAGCACAGAAAGTTTTACAAATGTCTCTAATAAAAAGACATTAATTATAAGAAATTCAGGCAACAGAATAGAAGCAAATCAATCAGTGATTATTTCCACACCAGTGTTAGCATGAACAGAGATCAGTGGAGTGAACAGACAACGATGTGGCTTGTGTTTAAATGTCACACTTGACTTTTACCTCAGGAAATGAGACAGAGGCTGATGTGGATGATGCTGACAATCAAAGTGATAATCAGCATTTCCTGTTGTAACCGCATAATTGTTTACAATTTGGCAGTAATGTAGAGTATTTTTCCATAAGTTGATTAGGTTAGAAATGTAAAGGTAGGCATGATGTCTTTCAATGGAATTGAAATAAAATCTTCAAACACAATTTTTTACCAGTTGGACATACAGTACTGTGCAAAAGTCTTAGGCATCCTATTTTTTTTTTGTTTTGTTTTTTGTTATAGATTTTTATTTTATGACTTCTACATTATTGATTCAGTACAAAAACATTTTAGATTCCAAACCTTAGTTTTCGAGCACAAAATTAAATGTTACAGAAAAATATATGTCAGTAAAGAAAGCAGCAGATTACATAAGAGACACTTTTCAGACAAAAAAACAGAATGAAGGCTGCTGGGTTTCGCTGCAAAAATAAGAAGCGAGTCGACAGTCAAAGTTTTCAGAAGAACTGCGGCTGCTTCTGCAAGATGCTCAGTAAAACTTACAGCTCATTTCCTTAGAAAACTGCACACACTGCACCTTAGAGTACTATTCTTTTTTAAAAGCGAAGGATCGTGACACCAAATATTGACTTTGTTTCATTTATTACTGTTTACTGCTCTTTATAGTATTTTTTATGTAGAAACATTATTTCATTATTTTTGAAGGCATCTTTGCTCGACAGTATTTCTTTGCATGTGCCTTATGACTTCTGCACAGTACTCTATGTAAACACTGTAAGGTGTTAATTCAACACTCTGAATGTTAATTCAATACTGGGGATTTTGCTGTGTAGTGATCCACTTTGTGTGTAAAGCTGTCAGCAATAATACTAGCCATGGTGTTACTCTCATGTACCCTCATATTTGACAGTGATTTCAAAGGCTTCAAGCTGACTCGTGGGTTCCCTTCTGATCATTCTGAAAACATTAAAGGGCATAGTAGTGTTTTTACTTTTATATAACGGTATAAAAATGATCAGACTCAATCAGAACTCAATTTTTATTATTTCTGGATTGTTTCAATTCCATTGAAAGTCAGATGCATAAGACATTTTCTTAAAACATTGTTAATAGATTTGACAAGGTAAAGAAGAGAACTTTTTAAATTGATTTAAAAAAAAAATCTTTTCATAAGCAATTGTAATATTAGAGTGGATTAACCCAAAACATAAAGGGATAAACATTGATGGCTGGTGGTGATATTAGATGGGAGCTAAATTCTAATACCCATCAATAGTTCAACAATGATACTATTAGTGTTGAGCAATTCATTATATCACTAGGATTCATCGATGGCATAATAAGAATGATGTGAGGCAAACTATTGCACACACACACACACACACACACACACACAGAGACACACACCCCAAGACAGATAAGCAGCTTTATTTGTGATTTCTATTTTTGTAATTCTGTAATGCTCTACTGGTTTCATGGCGTGTTTTCTCAGAATACCAAATATGACAAAAAGAAAAGTTGTAACCCTTTCATTCACACCAATAAACACCAAGTACTTTTGTCTGCCCTTTTGTGTAATTTGTACATTTATTGGACAATATGTTTTTCAACTATCTACTTTAAGTTTCTCCTCCAAAGGCATTTTGGGGAAAAAAGGATGCACATTCATTACACCCTCAACTGTATTTCACATGTGCCTACTCGATCACTGCTGATGACGTCTTAGAGGTGTGTGTGAAAAATATCAGCTGATATGGAAATCAAAACTAGGTGCATGTCACTCTGTGTAATCTCTTGACAAGCATGTCACTGTTAAGTTGCATTAATCTATAGTCTGGGCTAGAAAGACATCAGTCCCAGCTTCACTTCTTCATACTTCATTCTGTGTATTTTACTTACGATCATGGGTGGTGCTGTCGCTCAGTTCCAAAAAATCCAAAATATCTTTCCTTAAGATATTTATATTGATGTCTTTTTGGCTTTGTAAGGCAGGGAGGTGCATAAATATAGGAGAGTATAATAATACAGCTAGTTTTATCTGTTACCACATAATTGTCATATAATTATAACTATATAACTGCACCTCCCTAATCCAAAGACACAATCTTCATACATCAGTGTATAATCAAAGCATTTTCAACACTCTGCACACCATTGAGCAGCCCTGGTCAGAAGGTCCTGCTTCAGTCCATTGTTTATGAGAGAGAGGTTGATACAGTTTGTGGTATAGGCTTAAATTCCCTTTTAAATACTTCCTCAGACAAACCAAAGTCTGCTCTGTGGTGTGCAGAGTGTTGAAAATGCTTTGATTATACACTGATGTATGGAGATTGTGTCTTTTTGATTTTGTGAAGATTTGTAGAAAAGCACAAAACCTTCCCCTGTGAAAGAGGTGCTAACTTCTATTCAGCTGGTGTAGGCTGCATTTGGACATGTCCTTGTTTCTCCTTGGTTAAATCACCATCAGCATTTTAAGGGCTGCCCCTATATATACTTAAGATTCTTCTTTAAAGGCTGTTCCTATACACACGTAGAACCCTTAAGATTCTTCAGTTGTCCTATGGGGTAGCCTTTAAAGGTTCTACAACAGAGTGTTTTTCTATTAGATTGAGATATCAGTGTGCTTTTTTGGAAGCTAAGAACCCTTATTTATCCCGTGAATACTTTGTCTATGAGTGTACATGTCATAGATAAAAATTAGGCTTGTTCAACTTGAATAATAAAACCTAGAAGGCAAAATATTGACTCATTTTACTTTTAACACAGTGTAAAATTGATCTGCGTGACTCATCCTAATGCACAAATTCTGCAATTGTGACTCACTTTCTTCTACTGTGGATGTTCCCACAGAGATACTCTAAAGACATGCACTTCCCAAATACAGTTTATGTCCAAGTTTCAGCCTTGCTTTAGTGCTTAATCTCACCGGAGTACTGTAGATTTGTAAGTGCTGCTGCTGTAATCATAATGATTGTCCTGTTGCTCAAGTATTGCTCATACTTAACAGCCCATAAACACACTCAGTACTGTTTGTCTTTTCTCTTCTACACCTGTACACTGTAATGATTTATAATCCCACTATCCAGAAGAGGACAGGTTACCTTTTGAGTCAAGGTTTCTTCCTCATGTCATCTCAGGGACTTTTTTCCTTGGCCCTGTCACCTCTGGTTGGTTCATTAGGGACTGAAATCTACATCCAGTTTTCTGTAAAGCTGCTCCATGAAAATGTCTATTGTTAAATGTGCTATATATTGAAAAATTGTAAATTGCAAAAACTTGCCTTACATTTGTAATAAATTTATATACAAGTATGTTCAAGGTTGGGATTTATATAATGCACACGGTGACAGATGCTTTCTAGTTAGCAAGCCGATCTAGCCCTGTGTAGTATACGTACCGTCTTTAAAGTAAAACTAAATAAAACAGTTTTCGGTCCTCCAGCCTGCCTGTGCCTTTGCAGTAACTTTACCACTTTAAACACTCTATGAAGTCTCTTGACAAGTCAGTTCACTTGGGGGTAAACTTTCCAGTTCACAATGAACTCAAAGTTAACTCCAAAATCCGATGTATCAATGTGTATCTGAATATGTTCATTGCTGCAGATGCTCCAGATGGATTTCTACCTCAC
This sequence comes from Pangasius sanitwongsei, assembly GCA_037576675.1. Lineage (NCBI taxonomy): Eukaryota > Metazoa > Chordata > Actinopteri > Siluriformes > Pangasiidae > Pangasius > Pangasius sanitwongsei. Next base: position 3,423,785 of record CM075005.1, on the reverse strand, counting down.
TCTCTTCTCTCTCTCTCTCTCTCTCTCTCTCTCTGTCTCTCTGTCTAAGATTAGATGGACGTGCTTAACAGTATGAGTGACATTATGAATGTTCATGAGATCTGCTGTGCATTAAATAGTTACTGTTAGCTGTTAGGCTGTGGGATGCTGCATTAGTTGTAATGGAGGTCCTCATTAACCCAGGCACTGACACTGAGCACAGTATCCTCTAATTACAGCTGATGTGGGTTCCACTGGGACTCTCTGGGTTATTCTAAGCTGCTGATGTTATCTTTCTTCCCTGCATATGTTATTCAGAAAGAGTAGTGTAGATAATTGCATAATGTAATGTCTGTGACCCTCAGTCATGTAAACTGGAATAATTTAGAAACCTGAAACTAGAAAATCAAGGACAAGCACTTAACTTGGAATAGTTTAAAGGAAATATCTGCCCTGAAACCTGTTAAATGTGTTTATATTGAAAAATTTGTTTAGTGATTAACAATTCTGTTGCTTTGTTCGTTGCTGTTGCATTTTAGTGATTCCTGCGACAAGTTAGTGTTTGTGTGCCACAACAATGTCAGTTATTGCTAGCACAGTTACAATGGTGCTTAATAAGAGAAAAACATTCAGTGATCTCAAACAGAAGTCATAACAGTCAGGTTTGACTATTAGCTCCTAAAAACAAAAGAGCAAGAGCTTCTTTTCTTATTCACCATTTTCCAGAAATGGTCAATGTTATATTAATAAGAAAACCAGCGAAGTAGTGGAGACATTGATGCAAATGCTGGAGTCAAAGTCCCAGAATGCAATGCAGCTACATATATGACACAGTTATGACTAACGGCAGAGACTTGGCTTGGCTAGTGAGATGATGAGCATGATGGCATTGGCAGTGTTAGCGAGAAAGGCAAGCATATGGAGACTAAAGGGGACACCACCCTCAAACACCAACAATCAGGACAGGTAGGCTTGCCTTCACATAATTGTATATCTCATAGGAGCTCAGGAGGGATCAAAGCATCTCAGCAAAGATCCACTATGGACCTGGATAATGCAGACTGCAATCAAGCTCCTTGTAAATCGTCCACAGTTACACAGTTAAGTCCGGAAGTTTTTGGACAATGACTGAGTTTTTGTGATTTTGCCTTTACACACCACCACAATGGATTTGAAATAAAACAATCAAGATGTGATTAAAGTGTAGACTTACAGCTTTATTTTAAGAGGTTCCACAAAAATATGCCATTTACCATTTAGGAATTACAGCCATTTTCAGCAAAGTACTTCCATTTTCAGGGGCTCAAAGGTATTTGGACAA
>CM075005.1:3371841-3419680 GCA_037576675.1 Pangasius sanitwongsei | reverse complement strand
GGAATGGGATGGCACTTAAGTTCATATGTGAGTCAAGGCAGGTGACCGAATACTTTTGGTAATATAGTGTATATATGATATGAGGAGCAGGTTGAGACTGTAGTTAGTAGGTGTGACGTGTAGAAGCGCTAATTCAAGACAACAGAGCTCATATACAATAAAATAGCTTTCTTAATATCTGTTTTCTCATCTTTCAATTAATCTACAAAAGCAGAATCCTAAATTGCATCTGCCACTGGGTGGTCCACATCCAACTGTCACTTAACTGCAGCAGTTAGCTCTAATAGCTAATTTATTTACTCTTCACGTAGCCTAGGTTCCTACACTAAACACTTTCAATCAACAGAAGTAGCCAAGCGTGTCAGCAAACAAATAACACATATTAGAGCTCAACCTCGCCTCGGTTTCTTTGTTTAATGCACATTACAAGTCAACATAATTTAAGCCATTTCTTTGTTTACGTACATTAGTGTGTGTGTGTGTGTGTGTGTGCAGAAATATTTAAAAGTGAGTAAAAGGGAGAGAAGCAGATTGCAAATATCAAGACATGACCCTTGGTAAATGTGAACATTTACTCATATATATATATATATATATATATATATATATATATATATATATATATATATATACATATATATTAGAAGCACAAAAGCCCCAAACCACAAGCTGTGAAAAAAGTGCTATGCCGTTATTTTTATTTAATATCTCATAATTTCAACTAAATAACTAGATATTTTTCAAGATATTATGTTGTTAGATATTATGTTGCAGGATAAGAATTATAAGCTAATACTCACTAAGTTAGTGTTATTGATAAATTGTGGGGTATTAAATGTTAAGCCAGATAATAACTCGAAATAATGAGATAATAATGAGATAATAATGAGATGATCACTCAAAATAACATAAATTATCAAAATAACATTTATTATCAAAATAATAAAATAAATAAGGTTATTTAGTCAAAATAATGAGATATTAAGTTAAAATAATGGCATAAAATCTTGAAATGATGAGTTAATTCATAATTATAACATAATATCATGAAATAACTAGTTATTACGTCAAAATAACAAGATATTAAGTCAAAAAGTCATGAATTGTTGAATCATTTTTCTCACATTGAATGTCATACCCCTCAAGGATCGCTCTCATCGACTGTCATTTATTTTCAGCTTAGGCCAAAATGTGACTTTTTTTGTACACTTTTTTTTTCCTTTGTTTTAGTTTCAACTCAAAAAAATCAACAGAGTATGTCTTATGTTTTTCATGCCTTTGAGACACTGTCCTTCTCTGAGTGTGTGAAACCTGATTATCATGAGCGAATGCAGGTAGCACAGCACAGTGTGTTCCGTTCCGCAGAGTTTCTCCCTTGAGGCCTGTGTGTGTGTGTGTGTGTGTGTGTATGAGAGTGTCTGAGCTCTTTGTATCTCCAGGCTTTTCTCAGCCCTGCATGATAGAAGTTACTGTAGAACACAGTTCAATTCTTGGAGTCTCTCGGGACCAGAGGACCTTGCTGTACACTATCACATCACAGCACACACACTTTCACTTCTCTCCAACGGAGTGTTGAGCAGCTTCTCATTCATGACCAAGGAAAAGTTTTTCATGTTTAAAAGTTTTATCACAGGCACACAGACCAGTTACAGCCAGAATTTGTAATTTTCTCTAAGTTTAAATTAGGCTCAAGCCTCAATATCCTCAAGGAGGCCTGAGAGTTGATTCTGTTACTGTGCCTTTCACTGTGGTTACATAAATTGCTAATTATATTCTCTGAAGCATCTACAGAGACACTCTAAAAAGTGATTATGGCCTGATGTAGCTTTTATATATTGATATGTCTGTGTTACTGCAATAAATTAGTTCGTAAATATACATAGTTCTGCTGAATGAGTTTAACATAAACCTGTCATTATTTACATTATTTACCTATTAACTTTTTGTTGAACTTACATCTTAAAACATTTATGTGGGAAAAGCTTTGGATCTCACTGTAAGGAATGCTGGGGGAATGCATATATATATATATATATATATAAATGAGTGTGTGTGTGTGTGTGTGTGTGTGTGTGTGTGTGTGTGTGTGTGCGATTGTGCCCTGCGATGGGTTGGCACCCTGTCCCCCGACTTGTGCCCTGAGCCCCCTGGGGGAGATATATATACATATATATAGATAGATACCATCCTTTGACACTTCATCTTTTAAGAAACCGTAAATATATTTCACCAAAATGATGTCAAAATATTTTTTTTGTTTAAATGTTTTATTCTTCCCTTCTTTTTCTTCCTGCAAACATCATGTTGGTTAAGAGCCAGTTTAACAAATGCACCAGTAAATGTAGTTAATCTGCCTTGCTAGCTAAAACCTTGCTAGCTAAGTGCTTTTTTTGTTGTGTCATGCCTTGATCAAGTTGTTGGATATGTACGTGCTATATCCAAATGGACACAATCCTAATCAAGACAGTTTGTACTCGACACAATACAGTGTACAAACTTTTAAAATGTGTAATATTTTGGAAATTTAGCAAACAAGATAGAGCTCACTGAATTGATCAGTGATGATTTCAGTACCAATATATGTAAATGAACATTTTTAGCATATAAAACATTATAATGTGTATATAAGATTGATTACAGATTAACTTAAATGCAAATTAAATCAATATATAGTAATTGCTTTTAGACAAATCAGTGTGTTGATGTTTTTTAGTATAATGGGAATTAAATCTTTAAATGTGATTTTCTCCCTTTTCACTTTTATTCAGAATTTTTTAAATGCTAGAACTTTGATTGATAGATGCAAAAGAGAAATAGATTTCAGGTCAGACATAGTTTTCAGAACTATGTCTAACAGAAAAACGTCAAAATTTCTCCATGTGAAGGCTTTTCCCAGGCTACAACACAATTTCAGCTTGGTGGAAATGATTTTGGCTGTGTGGGTTAAATGAGCCTTGTGTCCTACTGTGAAAATGAGGGAATTCTTCACTTTCAAATAACTGCATATTTTCTCAGCACTGTGGATGTGTGCTGGTGTAATAGATGCAAACCATATGCAGTGTATTTGTGTGTGTGTGTGTGTCCTCAGTGGCCAGGCTGTTTTCTAGCTACAGAAGAAGAGAGCAAGGAATGGCTTCCACACTTACATATGCGGAGAAGGTGCAACCCAGAGAGGTGCTGTAGGCGTGGGCTGATTTCCTCTGCAATATGTGCACAGTTATTAGCATTCAAGAAACTGTTCATTTCCAAACAGTCAAGTTTTTAAACAGGAAGACAGCAGTGTGTTCTGCTGGTATGAGATGCCAATGAAAGTACAAATGGCACATGCACCATTAGAAATCGAGTCTTACATACTGCTTAATAATTTAGGAATTATTTGGTGTAGAGACTTATTGGGAAAAACATATGGATTGCAAATTGAGGTGTAGCTTTACAGTTTAGCAGCACAAAGATGTTCTGGTTGTTATTCTGTTTGGATTTTTAAACTAGTGCTCGGTAAAGGTTTTGTCCAACCAGAAACAAGGACGCCATGACAAGACTTCAACACATAGGATGTGTGAAATTCATATTGTTTTAAAAAAAAAAATCCAGAATTCCTTTTTTCATGCATTTTTACTTAGATTTTTATACTTTATATATATTTTTCATGACCTCATGTCCATCTGTTTTCCCACTTACAATTAAAGCATAGTTGATTAGTAGACCTGCCAACCTTTACGCATTTTGTGTAGGAGTTCCACATGCACCAAAGGTCCACGCCACATTTTTTCCACAATAAAAATGGCAGATGAGCTAATTGACATATGAATGCGGAATAATAGACAGTCATGTACGTGTTTGAACTCACTAATATTAACTGACCACCCTGGAAGCCCTGCCCCCTTCCCCATGTTATGTTAATAAAGTTGCAGCTTGTAATGTTCTTTCAGTTGACCGCAGATGCTTTCTTTCAGGATAAATGTAGAATGTTTTGAGTTCATTAATGTGAAATAAAATCTATCAATGTATGTTTGACTTAGCTAACATTAGACAAATATATAGTTAATATGAATTTCTTACATTTATTATGGATTTTGTCAGAAAAAAGTAATAAATTTGATTTTCAGACAAAGGGAGAAAAAGGCTAAAAATGTTGAATGAAAAAGATTAAATAGGCCTACGACAAAGTGTCAAATCTAACACTTCACAAATAATTAAATGGCAATGATGATTAGACTAACTACACTGTAGTGTAGTGACTGTAGTGACTAACTACTCTGCATGCTTCCTTTGCTTGGTCAGCACTCAGACATGTTGAAACAGATCAAGACTGAAAATATCGGCTGTGGGAACCATTTCACAGTTTCTGTGAGTGACAAGCGATTTGTAATAGGATCATATTGAAAATATTTTTCTTTTTTTTATTGTTCACTACTGTTTATGTTTATTCAGAGATATGAGAGAAAGTTAAACTTTTGAAAAATGCAAGCATAGGGAACTTTCCTTTTGTATTCTTTCCTGCATTTATTCAGTGATCTACACATTTGGATTGCCATCACAACAGTCTGGAGCTGCTTGACTTTATGAAATCTCAGAGCCCAAAACCATCTGTCTCTTTCAGATTAGATCCAAAATCCAACAGGATGAATTTGGGCCAGAATGCAGGATTTGAACCATGCTTTGCCTGAATAGTTAAATTATCTCAATCCTCTCTCTCACTCTCTCTATCTCTTTCATTATGTCTTTATCCTTGAGATGCTCGTGCTTTTTACAAAATAACATTTCCCTGTTCTCTCCAGCAGTATTTAGCTCCTGGATTCAAAATTGATCTGTGGATTTCAGTCACACCAAGTAATGATTGATGGACCTGGTGCTGTGGAAGTGCTTATCGATTGACCGTGCAACATTCGGATATGAATTCAGCCACAGCTTTCTTCAGTGTAAAGTGCAGCCATGAACGACCCTGAGAGGCACAGGTCCGATTGCTGAGAGAGAATTCAACAGGCCACACAAATCAACATGATTGTGTGTTACATGATGTACACTGCAATATTTCACTCAGTCTCCATAATGAGAAATAGCTGCAGCATTCCTGAAATGGCACGTAGAGAATTTGCTGTGATCCGTTTCAGGATCGCAGTCCTTTAATTTGTGAAAGCAGGGGTAAATGCAGGTAATGGCATTCATCTCCCGGGTAAATGAATCAATCTCGTGTGTTTTTGCACGATAGGTTTGAGTGTGATAAGGAGGCCTGGCATGTCAGCGAGTCTCTAGGCTTTACATATTTTACGTTAGAGCAGCAGCTTACAGATTTGCAGCGTAGCTCAAGGGAAACTGAATTACATGAGACACTGGCAGCTGAAGGATGACACTGATGAGAAACAGCAGGCATGAAGGAGCCCTGATTCTGTCAGAGCCAGTTTGAGTCCTGTGTATGCTGCTGGGACACCATGCAATTTATAAGCTCAGCATTTTGGTAATAATGCCCTACAGCAGGCAACAACTTACAGATACAACTAATTAAGCAACCAGTCCAGAACCAAAACAGATATGCTTACTGATAATTGGCATATTTATAAAATACCTAAGGGTGGCATTGTTTTTTTTTCTAACCAAGCAAGGGAACACAACCGTGGTTAATTAAGCATGAACGAAGAAATAGAGATTATTCAGAGTTGGTGGCTTTACGCAGGAAAAGTTTCTCTTATTCACAGTTGGGTTATGCAGCTGCTTAAGTTGATTTTTTTTTTCGTTTGGATTATTAAAATTACCTACCTGTAGTTCACAGCTCTGAGGTTGCAGACTTTTGAGAGTTTTTAAATAGTACGCATTAATCGCTGCAAATTTCATTTAACAATATGGCTTCCACACTCAGTAGATTATAAAATAGTATTTGAGCCAAAGCATCGTATTTTTCTTTTATTTTACTTTTTTAAATTAAAAACCCTCATAAAGCCATTAGATAATAAATTGAGTTAATAATGTGTAAGCATGATGTAGGTGATTTTATTACACTTTCAATTAGCTATTTTGAGTTGTCAAATTAATAAAGTAGTTCCAGTGTTTGTTTGTTTTTTTTTTTGTGCTTTCCTGTAAAGAAAAAGTGCCAGTGTGTCATGTTTGCACTGGATACTGCACAGAACTACAATACCCATCAGCCACTGAACATCACCTGACCACACCACTCACAATGTCACGTGACTGTTAACAACCGATTCACATATATGTATAATGAGCACCAATATTTAAGTCCTGCCCTGTTTAGCACCCAGTGTCTAGCTTTTATTGTTTGTAGTCGTGTTGTATGTCACTTAGCCCATGTTGCATTCTTGTAATGGGTATCTAGATCTTGTCTGTCTTTTTTCATGTTCATAGTCTTTGTTTTCATGTGCTTCACTCTAATGAACACCAATCTGCACTTGCATCCACCTCTGCTACCTATTCCTGACACAGTGGATTTAAGGATAAGCTGACTGAGCACTCATCTACTACATTTACAACTGACTTTAAGTGTTGTTCATAATTTTATCCATAAATTATTTCAGTATGCACAAAAAGGAAAAAGGGGTGATACCATTAATTAATTGTGTCTTATTCCTATATTTAACATTTGCCTCAAATAGTATTACATATTTTTTTTTAACATGAATTTCAGCATGACATATTGTGGTTAAACTGTCGGAGAGTGGCACTGGACTGCTCATCGCTCAGACCGATCACACCTCTGTTCTACTCAAACGCCACCCTGTGTGCATAACTCTCACGTTACAGCTTATGAGTAGCAATTAAGCTCAAAGTTACATCTGAGTTCTGAATACTGATGTGCACAATTTGGGTATTCACTCCTCACTATGCACAGTTAACACAACTCGTTAACACAAAACATTTGTAATGTATGTGTAAAATATAGCTACAAACATTTATCCGAGTTGACATTTACTCTAAAGATTTAGATTACAGTTTCTTAGTAATATCGCAAGCTGCATTTTTGTTTGTCTTATTAACATCAAGAGAGAGGGTAAAAAGAGAGGCTGGTGAGGGAATGACTGTTTCTGGCTGCTACAATCTAAGTGAGAACAGGAACTAACTTGTTTTGCAGATGTTCCACAACATTACATGTAACTACAAACAGCTAAAAACTATGAGTTCATTAATTAATAAATAAATAAATATTAGAATCATTGGCAAATTGCTGTGGTGTCCGAGAAACAGAACATTTTACAAAGTGCTTTTATAGGAAAATAACCATGTTGGGGTGGTAACAGTAACACCGCTTCATTGCACCACCCTGTCATTGATTATTTTCCTATAACAGCACACCCTGAATTATTTTAGTCATCACTAGTCAATGTTTTGTGACATGTATCTAAAACAAAATGTGTTGTCTGTTGTTATTTATACCTGAATTCTGGAAATCAGTACATATGCAGAGAGCGTTCCTCAAAGTCACACAAAGTCGCTCAGAAGAAACAGGGTTTATTATGACTTAAAATGACATAAAATAAATGGCATCATAAATGTACAATTACCTATGCAGAGTCATGAGCAGAAAGTCAGCCAACTGCAGATGTGTATAAGAACATTAATATACTCCTGTCTGTCTGTTTAAATTGGCAGGCGTTATTTACACACAGCAGGGGGGCCAGGCAGCAAAAACAATCCTTCATTCATATTTATATCTTCCTCATGCCATCTCACATCCTCCCTCTTGCTACTGCTGAGTGTGTGTACGGTGTGTAGCTCAAAGCTTTCTACACAGTACAGAGCTGCCTGGTGTCACTGCCTTGGCTTGGTGTAACAGAATGACTGATTCTGCTCATCGTTTAACATGGAGTCTAGTAATTAAAGGGAGGAAATAAGATTAAATGTGCTATGTAGGAAACACTGCCGTTTGTTCTGAGGAATCCTAATTAAGTTAAGTCACTCTTTGTACAAGAAGATCTTTCTGCTCTGGATGTGTTTTATATCAGCCTGCACATGACTGCATATAGAACTAGTTTGTGGGTTCCTCTCCCAATCATCCAGTCACTAGCACACAACATTAACTGCAGAGCTACAACTGCTCTTAAGTATATTTAAAAACAAGTGTTTTATTTCTCTTATACCATAGCAATCTTATAACAATTACAAAGTTTATTAATTAAAGAACATGTGATTATTTTTATCGGTTTATATTCAGGTTATAGTTACTGTATATTTGGAATGCAAAACAAGCTTGTTCCCCTTATATTATAGCAGCTATAAACAGACATTCCTTCACCAGCCTCTCTTTTTTTCTCTCTCTCTTGAGGATAGAGAAATAAGACAAAAAAAAGAGAAACTCCTGCCTTGAAGACTTTCCCATGGCACAATACTTTTTATAAAGGGCTGACCCTGGAGATTCCTTCCTTAAATGTTAAATAAATCCCTCCTCACAGAAAACGCACCTATATCAATAATAATTTTCTTTTCATTAAATAAAATGAATCTGGTTTTTTTCTGTGTTAGTATTGAAATAATAGCCTATTAGAACATGTGCATTTACTGTATATAAACCTGTGATTTGCAGCAAGACTATTGTCAGAGCTGCTGTTATAGAAAATTAATCAACACCTCCTGACCAATCAGAATACAGAACTGCGGTATAAAAATGATTGACCCTGAGTCTGTGTTACTGTCTGTGTGAAGTTCTGCATGTTCTGTGTGGGTTTCCTGTGGATTCTCAGGTTTCCTTCCACCTTGAGAACATGCCTCTAAGTTGATTGGCTATTCAAAATTGCACTTAGATAGGATTGCGTGTCCTGCGATGGACTGGCGTCCCATCCTGGGTGTACTCCCACGTGCGCAGAGACTGGCTCCAGATCCACCATGACCCTAACCAGGATAAATTATGCAGTGAGAAAAATACCATGCTGGAGCAAAAACAGTGACATTACATTTCATGTTTCAGAGCATTAAACTTTTTTATCAGTCTTGCTGTGGGGCAGATTGTTGTTAGGTGTGTGAAGGTTAAACGTGAGATAAATTATTGTATGTGTTGTAACTGAGATGCTTGCAAAGAGTGTTTCCAAACTCTTGTTTCCAAAGATTTAACAAAGGATCCATCTGGTTTTCTAATCCAGCTCTAAATAATGAAGGCGATTCTTGGCTCCCAAATGGCAATCTGTCTTACTCCTAATGATCTGAGCCAAAAAGTTCTGACTTATGCATCATAGTTTTCTCTCATGTCAGCCTTTTTGTTGGAATAGCCTACATTACATCACATCTGTGTTGCAGATTTCAATTAGCTGTACGAGAAGCTTCATTAAAGGCTGTCCTGGCAATTTTCTCAACAACCTTTCCTTAATTCTCCACTGGAATATGCTGATGTTTCAGTTAAAGCTGGCTCAAGGGAGGCATCAAATTTGGACCATCCGTTATGATTGATGTGAGCTGTCACCAGGCCTATCAACTGTTAAATACAAAAAGCCCCAATGCAGCGATGCCACCCTGCCCGCATAAATGCCATGAATGCCATCTGGCATCAGATTACATTAGCTATATTACGTTACATCAGGAATAACATGAATATTTTCCTCCTTCAGGTGGCAAATGTGTGATTCTTCAGGAGACAAGTCCATAGGGATGATTATTAGCTTTAGATGCATTTCTTTATCATTATTGCAAAGCATGATTATCCAGAATAATCCTGCTGGTGAAGTGCATTAGATATCATAGTTCTCTGCTGAGCAGTGGTGCTGATGCTGTCAGGAGAGAAATGTCTTTGTGAGACAGAAGAGAAGCACGGCACATCAGTATGATCTCCTCAGCCCCCTGATTGGTGATTAAAAAAAAAAAAAAAAACAAAGAGCCAACAAAGTGGAGTTTTTCTGGGCCTGAGGCTGCCGTGCAGCTGCTCTCCTCCCATTAGGAATTGCGGCTTTTCGGCATCATTAAGCCTCGGGCACATTGCTGTGGACAGAGAGAAAACTGGCACGGGCAGCACTAATCCTGCTGCTAACCTGTTGGGATGAATAATACATCAGCCTGCCAGAGAAATGTTCAACAAAGCAGGGGCAGACAACAGCTCACTGCGGGAGAGTATCAGGAGCCTAAGTCATCCTTATAGGCCAGAGAGAGCACAAAGTCTCTTTCTTTCAAGAGAAATGGATTTCCAGACAGGCACAAATCAGAAATGTTGTGAGAAGATGTGAGACTTGACCTGGGGTAGATCACCAAATGAGGCTCTGATCCGGACCTCAGCTTCACCAGGCAGGTGTGAAGCCAGAGCTAAACAAAAATACAAGTATAGTATTTATAAACTGTACCAGTGTTAGGGAGTAGCTAGATACATGTACACAGAAAAAAATGGAATATGTGGTCAGTTAGATTTAAGAGAACACATAAAAATATTAAGTTTCTCATCAAAATGTGATTTCATTTCTTATGCTGAATTTAATTTTCTAAACAAGTTTCTAATTACTAGTTTGAAATTTGTAGTGACAGTATTAACATGATCAATTGTGTAATAAAATCTCATGAAGATGTTCAGTGTAGAAAAAAATCCAATGAAATTAAATCTAATATATAACTGTTACATACATTCTCTACTGTTGGTAGTGTTATTATTATGTTCAGTGTATTCATTTTCCCTATACTCCTTTCCCTTATATTTTCTTATCCTCTGCTTTTTTAGGTTTTCATTTGTCTATTTACATATGGTTTGATTTGTTACTTGTTTATTTTTATATATGTCCTCTCTCATGAATGACAAATAACTCTCAATAAAGTCATAATAATCCTCTGATGCTTTCTTCTAGTGATGAAAACAAGACAAGACTGAACATCCTTGCCCAAATTTATCATATTTATATACAAATTTGTTTATAACCTATGCAAACTGAAGACAAAAATACTGTCAACATCCACAAGATTATTATCTTCTGTTTATATTATTTGGTTAAGAAGGTGATCAGGAGTGACAGCATTACAGTAGGTGTTGAGTTTCAATTGTATTGATGCGATAAAGCAGTGAATTGTCAAAATAGCTAACTGTTGTGATAGAGCATGACAGCTAACCTCAGGTATTTAGCCTACTAGTTTGCGTCAGGCAATATGAAATAGTAGGCACAGAATAACAAGGAGCATTACTCATGTTACAGCAAATGCACAAATGTAGCTATTTAATTCAATTTTATACAGATTACTATATGTCCATCAATGTTAACTAGCTATGTTAACAGAAAGGAACTGAAACAAGAGTAGTTGAGTGATACCTTTCCATAACTGTTTCCTTTTTTTCTGATCGGTGTTTTACTGTTCAGTAATGTTACCTGCTTCTTACTACAAGTGCTTTACAAATATAAAAGCAAAATCCATTTGTAACATACCCTAAACAAAGCATGAATATTTTGTTTTATACAATAAAGTAGCTGTACAGTAAAAAATGAAAGCAGCTTTGACAGCATAGCCACAGTGTAGTACTACTTTATCAAAACGGTAGTTTGTCTGTAGCTTAGCTATTTTAAATGGTGAGTAGCTTATAGCTTGACAAGTGTACAAAGTGTAAAATAGCTTCTCCAACAACAACAATTAGTTTCATATCACTGTCCTAGATAAGGATTGTTCAGAAACATTTATTTCTACACCAAATCTCGTATCCATAGAATAAGTACTGCTGTTCAGAAACTCTTGTTATTTGAATTAATAAATGTCTGCCAACTGACCACAGACAAAGCCAGCGAACTCCCACTGTTGTGAGCAGCAGGGATTGTCCATCCTCTTTCAGAACAGAGAGATGATGGCACTGCCACCCTGCTGTCCTGCTGGACGTCCACATGCTGTCTAATTAGTTCATTTTACAAACACAAAGGAGGATAAAAGTCGTGTTAAATTAGAACAGAAAAGGATTAGGATTAGAGAGGTCTGATGCGCTTGTTCACCGTCTTTGCAAGCAGCGGGTTTTGGCCTGGTTATGGCCGTGATTTATTTTCTCTGTGGATCTAATGACTCTGCTGTGATGGGAACTATATTATTTCAGGAGGACAATGTAGCATGCTATCTGCTGTTCTGGGATTTATTCAAGGACAGTAAAAGCCTAAAAATATGTATTATCCATTCAAATGTTTGGAATTGAATTTAAGGTCACAGACTTATACTTCTGTATCTGGACTGAATAATTTATAGTAGTGATGAGTATTTATGTAATAAATAATAATACACTTGGGGTGTGCTGTTAGAGGGATGTAATCAGTGACGGGGCAGTGTGATGTTGCCCAACAAAAAGAGAAATTACTGTTAACACTCTTACCACTGAAGTTGATTATTTTCCTATAACAGTGCATCCAAAAGTGTTTTATTCCTCTTAAACCAGTGACACATCATACTTCTTAACCCTATTATAGTTACATTTAATGTTGGGTAACATCCAGGGGAAAAAATGATCACTTTCAAAGTCATTTCCTCATCAGGCTCTCCTACTTTTGCCAACACTAACAATTTGTATTAATTAAAGAATGACACATCATAATTTTTTATTCATTTATAGTTACATGGTTACATTTAATTATGTGTTAGAACAGCTATAACAGTCATTACCTTACCAGTATCTTTCTCTCTCTCTCTTGAAATGAATAACATTTGTCATGTAACCAAGAAACCACAAACTCCACAAACTCCCCTGTCCTGAAGACGTTCACCATGTCAGAAAAGCTACAGCTTTACCTTTGACTGTTTTATGAAGACTGTCCGCCATACAAGGGTTAGATGTTACTACAGAAACAATAACATATTAATCAATCAATATTAATCAATATATATCTGTGATATTGTCAGAGCTGCTGTTATAGAACATTAATGAATAACTTCTGACCAATCAGACTGAAGCATTTAACAGCGTTGTGGTATAAATTATAATATTAATGTTATTGTCATTTTACTTAGTGTTTTCATAACATTTCTCCGTATTTATTACTGAATGTCATAAGGCAACCTACCCAAAACAGTGATAAAGCAAAACTGATGAACTGCATTACAAAATGTTCGACAACACTATCTCTCTTTCTCCTGTGCCTCCTTACTAGCAGTCAGCTGCATGCCAGTAGTATTTAATTGCTGAAATACGTTGGTATGTAATTATTGCAATCATCTCCATTAAAGCTGTCTGCTTCTAAGAGAGAGACAGAGAGAGAGAGAGGTGTATGTTACTCTGCCGATCTTACAGCTGTCAAAACATGTTTCATTTGCCAAATCTCCAATTTCACACTCTCTCTTCCACTAAGTGTTGAATTACACAGGGGTTATGAGGTTAACTAGATTGGCCGTGGTCCTCTAGGAATGGTACTATAAAGGACCCTTTTACAGGATGACATCCACTTTATGGATGAGAGCTGTCACTATTGTGCAGGAAAGGAATTAATCTCTCATTTATCTTATTTCTGTGTGAATTCTCACAGTACAATATGATACACACGCTGTCATAGAGTAGGGTCTGAAGCCCTTCGTAGACTGAATGTGTACATTACTGGGCGTATATACCATGCTGTTAAAACTGTTTATAACATCCTAATTTACTACATGTGTATGGGTCAACAAAGAAATTATATTTGATCAGTAAGGGCTATGCAGTTGGATTTCTTTCAAATTCAGGTGAATGAACTGGTTAGAAAATGTACAAACTTCTCTAAACCTGACTTTAACCTTCATAATTGTAAAAACCTTTGAATGGAGTCATGTAAATTGTTATGAATTTGAAAGTGTGAGGCAAATTATGAATCATGTGACCTAGCCATTAAAAATAATTAAAAATTTTGGAAATTCCGGTCATACTTTATTCAGCACTTATTATTTCACTCACAAAAATGTACTGTACAAGTGATTTACATGTGGAATTTACATGTTTTGACATTTCACATGATATTTTCACACATTTTCCATGTCATCTTAAAAATGACATCTTAGCAAGTGAAAATATCTTATATAGTCAACTCTATCTAGTATGTCCTATTAGACAAATGCAATAAAACAAACATATAATTATTAAACCTATTTCTAGGCATGTATTCCTCATTTCAAGCTGAAAGAGTTTTAATCTCTGGGCAGATGATTTGTCTAATTTTAAGAATTTTAAGTTTCTAGAAAGAAACAAAATTATCTGCCAATAGAAAGAAAATTTGAAGCATGAAATGAGTAAAAGCATCTAAAACAGGCTGTATAATATTATATTTGATTTGTGATCATCTCATAATATTTGCCCACGATATTCAAGGTATTTTCACTTGCAAAGGTATTGTTTTTGCAGTGTGATCATATCATGTACATGTTAATTTTTCACATGTAGGGCATGAGGCTTCCTCTGGGTTCTCCAGTTTCCTCCAACCTCCTAAAAACAAGTTAGTAGGTAAATTTAGCAACTCTAACTCTAAATGTGTGTGTGTGTGTGTGTGTGCCCTTTATAAATATAAAGAAAGCAGTATTGTACTGTTTAGCATAAAATACACAATTAAATAATTGACCAAATGTTGCCTAGCTAGCTAGCTAGCTATCTAATCAACAGAGGCACAGACAGCTTGTTAGGTTAACCTTGGCTAGGTTAGTTAATGCTGGTTCACAGGATGAAAGCAAGTCATAGAGCTGTGCTACTTTTTTTTTCTTTTTTTTTTTTTGCTAGTGGCTGTACATGTTTAGGAGGATGCTCACGTTTCGGACAATTATCCTTTCTCCTGATCTGATTATGTGTGGTCTTGAGCTAAACCAGATGCTTAGGAAGGAGGTGTGATGTTGTCCTGATGGGCTGATAACCTGGAAAACAGAACCACAGAGATGTGTAAGTGCCAGGGTTTTACACACACCATAGACAGACACACATGCACACACACACACACACACAGCACCTCTGCCTCTGGGCTACAAACTTTGCCTGAGATGAAACAGTGAGAGGGGTAGACAGGACAGCAAGAGAACCAAGCCTTCCTTTTAGCTCCCAGTCACCTCTACACCTCAGCATAGAAAACCCCACTCGAGCGAGATTTTGCTGCGAGCAACAAGCCAAGAGATGAGGTGTGAGCGAAGACAGAAGGGAGAGAGGGGCCGAGAATCTGGAGATATGGATGATGAGATCCAGGTGAAGTGATTACGACAGAAGAGAAGGTGAGGGAATAGCACCTTGAGAAGAAGAGAAGATGAAAGAAGGTTGAGGAGCAAAAGGACTTTGTCAGATGGAGGAAGTGATGGGCTGTGGGGAATAACAAAATGAGAGAGAGAGAGAAGGAAAAAGCAAAGCAGAGTGTCTCAGCAGGAGGAACTCCACCTGGCTGGACCCCGATGAATATGGCCTCGGGGAAAATCTGCACTCTGCCAGAGATAACGAGCTCAACATCTGCACTTGGGCTGCCTTCACTGTGTGTGTGTGTGTGTGTGCATGTGTGTGCACGCATGCACCTTGGCACCTAGTAAACAAATCAGTTTCTTTGCTATTCCTGAAAGTTCATAGATCTGCCTGAAGTCTGCCTCATATTTCTGGATTTGTTCCGGCATCGTTTCTACCACAGGTAGATCATTAACGTGAGAGGAACAGTTGGAACTTGCTCATGTACTGTGATATTTTTCACCCAATTTTAGTCATAACTAATACTCTTTTCCTAGTTGTGACCCCAATCTTTCAACAGCTATCAATCTGAGAGTCATGTGTGGGCAATGTCTTGCACATTACATGTCATTAGTGGATCAAATTCATTTTTGCATTTCACTGCAGAATGAATGGAGAAAAAGAAGAAGTACGTAGTGGATGTGATAAGTAGGATCACTTTTTCCATTTATATTGTGCTGTTCAACAGATAGATTTGGGATTTGTCATATTTTCTAGCCCCTACTACATATAGTCTCCAAAATACACAAGTTCATTTTCATACCAAACTTTCACTGACTAGCTCACATGCCCTGGAACACTTTTTTTTAGTTTTATCCTGGATGCCCCATTGTATCTGCTTGTTTTTTTCCCACAGAAATAATATTCCAGGTTCTATATAACCTATTGTTCTGTTTTTACCTACATTTGTTAAAGACGCTGCACACTTTCTACAAATCCTAGAATGCTTCAGAGAAAAGTACCTGCATGACAACTCTCTGCCTTTTTTTCCAAAGACAACCAAAAACTCTACATTCCTAATAAAGACAGACTGAGAGCTCTAAAACATTTACAGTGATGAGACACTTCAACATTGAAGAAAACAACATTACTGCCATCTGTTTGCACTGCTATTTGTTGCTCATCTATACTTTTATATTGGAACTCCATGAAACGAATCTCATTTTGAACAATTCGATTAGCGGCTGGTTTCATCTCTTACATTCTCAGAAGCACAAACATTCATGATCTGCTCCTTCAGTCTGCATTTTTTTCAGACCTTAAAGGCAAGTGTTTTTGTTTAAAGGCAGTGTCTAGATACTATTAAAAACCCCCATCTCAGTTGCTTCTACTCAAGCAAAGTCTGGCAACCTTGGAGTACTGAAGTACGTGCAGGTAGTTTTAATAATCCAAAAGTCGCACCTAGAAAATCAACTTAATTACCTGCATAACCCAACTCTGAATATGAGTAACTTTCCCTGTGCAACTATTGATGTAACTTTTGAACTTAATCCTTAAAATCTGAATACATGTGAAGAAAAATATAAACTTAATATCCAGTAGATGTTACATTGATTTAGTGGAAAACTGTAGACTTGACACTAAGAACTGTAAAAAAATAAATAAATAAATAAAAATAAATTAATTAATTAATTAAAAAAGCTTATTTTAAAGAAAAACAGACCATAGCAGCATTCAATATTTTGGCTCCTTCACTACTGAAGCTCAAAATGCATTTTAATGACAGCAATTAAACTGCAATATGACTAGCAATGTGTTTTCCAGAGACTGTTGTCTGTTCAAAGAGCACAATGTCAGAAGAAACTCAGATGAATATAACACTGCATATATAATGAAATGGCAACAGATGGCTATGCTTATTCAGGGATTTAGCTAGTAAAGCAAGATGAATGTAACAAAATGCAATGTATTCAGACGTAGACTGAAAATAAAGAAAATATTGATGTATGAGGCAAAGCCATCTGCTGCTGTTTCATTACATATGCAGACTAACATTCATGGCTGGTGGTTCTTGCTGAGGAATGAGTCTGTCGAGGGTCATCATGCTGTACACAAAGCAGGGAATGAAATCTTCAGTGGGAGAGAGGGAGGCAGAAAGAAAAAAAGTACAGAAACATAAATAGAGAGATGGCATATGTGATGCCTGGCCTCGTGGGGAGTATCGCAGCACCTGCAGTCTCGGACAGTGAAACCAATGACAAGCTGGACAGCTGCCAGAATGTAAAAACAACAGCATGTGTGCCTGGGGCAGAGTAAAGCACAATCACTCATGCCTGGAGAACCATAATCAAGCTTATCGGCTACAGCAGGTGCCTCATCAGGATGGAAACAAAACGGCTGCAGACAGAAAAAATGACAACACTGGGCTAATGTGCTAGCGTGGCATCGATCCTTCAGACAGGTTTGGCAGAGGATGCCAACCCTCCAGCATTAAGCATGCTACTTTCACCCAAAGCACTTCACACAGTTCCAGGTCTGTTCACAAGCACAAGTAAAAACAAACAATCCCTCCAGGGCTAAATTATAACTTTGTCTCGAGTGCCTATCTTCATGCTAGGTGACCGTGTCAAACGTATTATGGAAACAGACTGCTGGAAAGTGAATGCATGCAGTAGTGACAGATTACAGCCAAAGGGAACCTTAATTACAGTTGTCAAGAAGCAAGAAGCGATAAAGATGTGATTATCCTGCAACTTCTCATATTCTGAGGTAATGTCACACATGGAGAGAGGTTACAGAAGCTGTTACTACTGAGAATTTTGCTTCAAGATGGAAGACCGTGATTACTAGAATCCGACTTTGACTTGTCATGCTGCAAAAAAGTAAAAAACAGCTCTCCATCTTATGGCTAGAAATCTGACAGCCACCTTTTTGCATGCTGTCTTCTTGATCTGAACCATTTCTGACAGCTCCAAAATCAACTTAGGTAGATTTCTTACATCACAACATTTCACTGGCTCACACATATTAATTAACATTGGGTGAAGGGCAATGTTTTCAAATTAACTTGATCTTGTGGGGTTTTTTAACTAGCTAATTTGCTAATATCATAGGGGACCAGTCTGAGATCATACTCCATGCAGTGTTATATCGGGTGATCTTGGACTAATGTAATGGTGTGGTCATGTACAGTATTTGTTTATGTGTTTATGTATCAGCCTGGGAAAACCTGAATTCTGGAAAACAGCCAAAAAAAAAGAAAAATCAGTTGTTGTGTGTGTGTGTGTGTGTATGTGTGTGTGTGTGTGTGTGTGCTTTTTTGTTTGTTTGTTTGTTTTGTTTTTTGTTTTTTGTTTTGTTTTCCAATGTTTATTTCTTGACTGTAGAATATTCTGTAGCATATTCTGTAATCATAAATTCTGTATATTTCACCAAAATGTTTTTATTTACTTTCTAACCTTGCCTTGGTGTCTGCCTGCAAAGATCATTAGTGAACGTTGCCAGTTTAACAACTGCGGTAGTTAAAAAAAACAAAAACAAAACAGGCAGTCTGTCTAAAGATTGCTAGCTAAGTGTGATTTCCTCACACAGTGAATGCCACGCTTTGATCAAGTTGTTGGAGAGCTAGGGACTGTAGTGAAACTGACATCAGTTTATTCTGTAATCAGATAGAGATTGTCAAAATGTCTGTGATGCACCTGCGCTACATTTGGAAAGATCTCTCTCAGTCTCCCTTTTCACTTTTGGGGGTAACTAGACTTGAAAATGCTAAACGTTATTTCTGATCAAGATACAAACAAAGAGGAACATATTTCAGTTCAGGAAAGTCTGTAGCAATAACATCAGCATTATAGCACCAGCATTATAGCACCATAAAGTCACACACACACGTCCTAACTAAATATTCCAAACATAGCAACACAATAACGCTGTTCAGTAACATGAGTAAATGCTTAACTTCAACGCTTTCATGATTTTAGGTGGAAAAAGGTGAAACAAAATCATCTCCTGCCTCTTATGGAAATGCTGTGGCTATCTTCGCCAAAATGGTTGGTTATTGTAACACACTGGTGGTGTTGGTCAACTTTGTCGAACATCTCCTCACAGAAAACTTCACGCTGTCAACAATTATGCACATTTAATCTGTTTATATAGAGCATCTGCTGCACAAGTCATATCTACTGTCAGAGCTGTGGTTATAGAAAATGAATCAACACCCTCTGACTCATCAGAATTCAATAGTGCCGTGGTATAACATGTTTTTTTCATTGCTACCTACAGCACCACTTAATGATTTGAACCTGTAATCAGCACAGACCATTTTTACCATGTTATCTCACATCTTTGGTCAGATTATGTAATTTTTTTTAATCACTTCATTTACTTCAATCACATCAATAACTTAAATAAATAAACTCTTTCACAAAACTGTAGACACTTGTGTCCATCTATAAATGGACTTTTTTTTCTATGTCAATATGCACTCAATCAACTATTATAACCAATAATAATTATATAACTAACTATATAAAATTATATATGTTTTATCAGGGTGTTTATTTAGCAAGCAGACATTAGCAGGATTATCTCCACCTCCAGTAAGTGAGTCCTAGTAGTGATGTTGTTGGTGATTTATCTCATTTGGCTGAAGCTTTTGTCTAATACAACTTACAGTTGAGACAGGATACAACTGAACATTATGTGCCTTGCTCACGTGGGATTTGAACTTACAACCTTCCAATCAGTAGCCCAATGCCTTATCCACTGAGATACCACTGCAAGGTCTGAACCCAAGCCAATTCAATACAGATGGATAAACCCAATGTCCTGCCTTACATTATTGCATCTGACATGCAGTTTCACTCAGAAATGCGTCACACTGCAGACACAATTTCATTTCATTTCTTCTATTAATTTGTAATTTGTTGCATTTGTTTTGTTGATATACTGTAATAACCATATATTCGCCTTGAAATTTTCCCTCAGACTGCAGTAATTTTGTACAGGCTCATGTCTCAGCCTACCCATATCTCACCTCCTGTATGCGGTCGTGTCTCATTTGTAAATCACTTGACCTGCTCCACACTAATAGCGGCTTATGAAAGCAATTGAAAATGACAATTATTCCAGCAGTGAGTTACAAGGTGCTAATGTCCAATTAGCACTGTCTTCTCGGATTTAATGACTAGTTGTAAATTTCAAATTTCCATCTCATGGAAGCATTTTAATTAGCTATGATTACATGTGGTCTGACCTTTCACAGTGGTCCCTGTCTCGTTGATTTACACGGCCATGGCTCTCCTGATTCAGACCTGAGGCTGTTGGGTGAGCATTGTTCATGACCAACACATTGCTGCAGTTATAATATATGACACTGGGTTATAATTGTTTTGTATCATTGATTGCAATGTCAAATTTCATGGTATGCCTTGTTGACATTAAATTTATACTGAGTCTGGAGTAATGGAAACGGCTAATAATGCAAATGTCTGGCTTTTGACTGGCTTCTATGTGTGTGTGTGTGTGTGTGTCGAGTTTGTATTCAGGAATGTGAACCAAAGTCCTTGCTCTGTTTCTGTGTTTGTGTTTGCACATGATATTTTTTTTCCACTCTGGAGAAGGAAATGATGAGCTCATTAACAAACTTAGATGAGGAAGCTGGAACAGCAGCAGCTCCTCTATTTACCATCACATTATAAGTCCTGTATACCTGCAGTGTGAAACACAACCCAGACTAATTAAGAGGAATACAAAGCAACACACACTCAAACTCAGCTGGGAAGAAAAATAATAACAGTAGCTTCTGAACATGGTAATGAGCACTTAGGCTCCGCCCACACATACACAGATATTTTTGAAAACAGAGTATTTTCTCAGCATTTTTACCCTCCTAACTACAGGATTAACTACTGGTTTTATGTCACTGAAAACAAAAACATGAGGAGTTTTTATAGCTCTTTCTTAAAACTATGAAATTTTAACTGTTTTCGTGTGGACACAGTTACAATATGTTTTTTTTTTTTTTACAAAAAAGCGTTCTGAGCGTTACGAATGTGCTAGGATTGCTCACCAGGTTACTTTGTAGTCTGTAATTTCTTATTTGATAACTTTAGTGCAGTTTAATTTCACTTATTATTCACTTTAATTTATTATTACACCCTCATGCAGAGGCGCCAGAATAATCCACCACTATGGTTCTACAGAACATACTGAGAATGAAGTTTTTGGATCCTGGTGAACTAGCAGCTTGTGGAACAATTTTTTTTACAACAGAAATTGTTGGGGTTGAGGAGTGTGTTTCCGCCTTCTCAATATGCTATATGTTATTCTTGAGGCATTTGATGTAACAGTTTATGGCATACTATCACCACCTACAGGGCTGGTTCAAGCGTTTTCAAACTGTTTTTTGAACCGTTTTGGTTCAGATTGAGACAATTTTCCGAAAAACTGTTTGAGTGGACGGGATTTTTTTTAAACAGATTGATAAAATAATAAGCTTTCAAAAAAATTCCATATATGTATGGACAAGAGGTCTCAGAACTACATTAGCTATGTATGGACAAGAGGTCTCAGAACTACATTGGCACTAGTCTAACCACACAAACATGCAGACATGCTCAGTGACACACGTCTCCTTTTGTCTTTCATCTCAGAGTGAAACTGTAACCTCAATTTACATATTTTTCATCTCAGAGACCTTGTCAGCTTTTTCATATCTAACGTTCTTCAAAATATTTCTGGAGGTGTTTGTGAGTCTCTCCTGTCCTCGTGCTATCTCTCCGAGCCTGATAGAGATATCATTTCATTCCTGGAATGTACTTGTGTCAAATCTTCTACCCTTAGGGTGTTCCTTCCCTACAGAAGGAGAAATTGAAATTCAATGGATTTCCCACCTCTAAAAAGGTTGAACAGAGCATGGAGGAGAGAAAAAAAGCCCAGAGGGAGCACTGTCACGGCGAGAAAAATGGTGCCAGACATTTAGTTATTCATCCATATCTATTTTCAACCACAAAATTGGAGCCATTTGCCAGGCGCTGTGTGTCTCATCTTTCTGTGAGGGATGTTTTATCAACCTTTAGCTGCTCCTGCACAAATCTGCACACAGTGTTAGGGATATGAATAATGCACGCTCTCTGAGTGCAACCAATTAAATGTTTGTCACATTCAACCAAGGAATGTTAAGCTCTATATTAGATTAGAATAATATTTTAGAGAGCACCACCATATTTTATTACCAATAAAACCTTCTTAATTTAGTTCTGAGCATGTGACAAAATGGCCACTGATGCATAACCACACTCCATATACACATAAAATTTGATTATCCACTATCTACTGAATGTTAAGAGATTTTCTGTCAACTATTTTTCAGAGCATAAAGATGTTCTAGTAGCTGGAATGTGGCAACAGCTCATTTTCTCCATTGTTCCAGTGATGCACACTGGAAAGTCTAATTTGTCATAGTAATTGTCATCTGGATAATATAATACAACATCTAGAGTGTTTCCACTCAGAGACTGTTCACTACTGCCAAGCTATTAATACACACAGTTAACACTTTCTCACCATGCATCCTGTTTTATTACACCTTTAGATATTAACATTATTCACATAGCTGCGTTGGTGCAAATAGTATACCTTTTTAATCATTAAAACCAATAAGTGACTGAGATAAAATGCTCTGGTGATGCTTTACAGTAAGGTTCCCTTAACTGACATTTTTTAACCCATTAATTAACATGAACAAACTAGGAACCTCAGGATTAATGCACTATAAGGACATTTACAAAGTAAATAACATATATTAACTTAATTTTTTTTTATAATAAACCAAATAAGTCTCCATTACCCAATGTTCATTATTAGCGCTCAGTAATATTACAGCCACAATGATCAACACCTATTAAAAAATGGGGGAAAAATTTTTTTTAGAAACCTTTTAGAACCTTTTAACTGGTATACAAAAATAACTCAGTTTTTTATTCCCCTTATACCACAGAAATTTACCAACAATTAAAATTATTTATTTATTAAAGACTGTCATACTTTTTATTCATGTATAGTTGCATGTGACATTGTGGAACATCCACAAAACAAGTTAGTTCCTGTTCTCACTTATGTTATGTTAGGAGCTAAAAACAATCCTGCCCCATAACTGAGACAAAAAAAATGCAGCTTGTCATGTTAGAGAGAAACCACAAAATGGAAAATCCTCTGTCCTGACTTTTCTTGGTGGAAAACTTAAAGTTACAGCTTTATAGCTGACTGTTACAACTGGAGACTCCTTCCATAGATGCCTAATAAACATCTCACAGAACACTTCACCATATCAATGATTATAAAACAGTTAGCTCTGGTCCACTAATTTGATTGGTCAAGCGGCATTCCAAGAGTGCCTATATTTCCTATAACAACACTGGGACGTTTCACTGTGTGTATCACTCCACTCGTCTGTGTTCACCACGTAAAATTCCACTTCCTAGTTCGAAACCCATTACTACTGTAGAGTTAGTGATATCATGGCAAAAGATACTTTTCAGGAATATATGTTTTGACTTAAAATATGAAAGCTCATTAGATGAAGATGAAAAGGAAGAAAGGATGATCTGCAGCTGTCAGATCTGCTGTTATAGAAAATTATTCAACACTTTCTGACTAATCAGAATTGAGAATTGTGCAACAATGTTGTCGTATATCCTGCAAAATCCTGAACTAAAACTGAAGCAAGTTCCAATTTTAACATCTGGAGACCAGAGTTCAGTAAGCTGTCAACATTTATCATTATGCTGTCATTTAATTTGTGCTAAATTATATGAAATTCTTTTTAGCATGGAATTTCTTTATTATTGCTGAAGTTTATTTTTTAGTAATGTTAATGAATGTGTCAAATAATGTTAGTTAATGCACTGTGTGAGATGAAAAATGGAAACCATCTGTCATTATGATATTAGAGAAGTCGCTAAGGACAAAAGAATTGCTTAAATTTGGCATAAAACTGAGATTTACAAAAGCACCATGTCTGATAGATTTAGCCAGTTTTGACTGCACAGCTTCATCCTTTTGTCTTTGAGCTCCTGCCAAATAATTCAACACCCAAAAGGAGGATTGTGCTCCTTAAAAGTGTCACACTGAGCTTGATCAGAGAGTGTCAGCAGGTGTTTAGCATCTTAACCTGGGGTGTAATGGCTTATTCAAGCCAAGACAGTCCCTCAGATACACAGTCAGACACCTTTATTAGCTTCAGCAGGGTGTCTCAAACATTTTGTAGCCAGGGAATCCTTTAACTGAAAAAAACCACAGACCATTCAGTACAGATTTATCTTATGAACTTCTCTTATTAACTTAATCCAACCATTCGAATGTATTTTAATGTGTAAAGTAATATTTTGGATATTGATTGAAGCATAGAACTTTTTATTCCTGGACTCTCCATTAACAGAACACATTCTGAATTAAAATCTCTGTAAATTTCATGTTGATATTATTTATAGGCCTCTTTGTTAATTAGGTTTATTAAAGAATGGTTTAAAACCCATTTGATTCAAGTGACCAGTCAATGAGACAAATAATTATAAACAATCTGATTCAGTGACATATGATTCAGTTTTCCATTTTGGAATAGTCTTGCAGTACAGACAATGGTAACAACAACATAGTCTTGCAACATTCAAAATGGAATTCAAATTGCCAACATTCAAAAAAGTCGACTGATGCAGCAAAATGAGTTAGCATGGAATGCTGCAATTGCATAGACATTCCTCACAGACTATGGGCAAAACCCCATGTGAGCTCCTGATGCTCCTGGCTATAGTGTGCACTGTGCATATTGTTTAGTTTTACTGATATACTCCTTCAAAAATGCTTTCATATACAGTATATCACCATAAAGAGTTCTTCAGTTTGTTCCTCTAGGGAAGCCATTAAATGTTGAGTCCCTATCAGAAAATGTTATCAGTAGAACATCCAATGAATCCTCAAATGGATCATTGTGTGCATTGTGCTTTTTTTTCTTTCTACTGAATGTGTTTCTAAACATGCAACTGTGCAGAATGCCATACAGAATCCCATTTCTGGATGCATAATGTAGACTGTAAAGCAATCATGTCTGCCCACTGAGTAGTCCATTGTGTTTTGGATAATTGTGGCATGGGATGCTTTTCAAGCACCACAATGATTTGTGTACACTATACAACTGAATGCAAATTATGGAATGATACTTAATAACATCCATCCAAAAATATCTGGAGAGATCTAGACAGATGGTTTTAAATTGCATTAGTCGTTGGTTTCACACAATGAGCTAATAATTTTGTCACCAATGATACTGTCAAGAAATGTCTGCATTCCATTTATAAATTCTTAAATCTGACAAGACAGATGTACTTCTACCAAGACCACAGGCAGCTAGAAATAAGCTTTCTGTTAATATAGTAACTCAGATAGGCTTATATATGTAGATAGTATTAATAGGATAGACTTGTTCATCTCTGAAAAATTGCTAAGCTAAGAAATATAACATTTACCTGATGCAGGAAAAAAATAGTTCATGCTTTTGTTACTGGGGCTATTGCCTTACTATCTGGATCTTGCTGCTCTTAGTAGAAACAAAAGGTTTGATCATATCACCCCTATCTTATCCACACTACATTGGTTTGCATTGATGATAAAATACTAATAATGACCTATAAAGCACTGAATGGTCTCAGCCCACAGAACCTGATTGAATTTACGGTCTATTGATCTGCCACATCTATTAAAATGGGTAGGCTCTTTATTAGTACCTAGAATGATAAAGTCTACAGCAGTGGAAAGAACTTTTCTCCTACAAATTCCCCCAGCTATGGAACAGCCTTCCTGGTAATAGTCAGGACTCAGAGACAGTCTCAAACTTTATGCCAAGGTTGAAAACCTATTTGTTTAGTCAGACATGTTGTTAAATAGTTTTTCTCTTAGGTAACGTACAGATCTGGGGGATTCGTTGGCTTACAGAGTTATGGTAAACTGGGATGTTTTTATGCTGTCACACCACACTTTCACAGGTTCACTCAGGTTTGTTGACAGTGGAGTGCTGTGGATCTTTGTGTTCCAGGATGCCCTCATGCCAGTGTTACATTTCAGCTCTCCCTTTGAGTTACACAAGGTACACCCATTTAAACCAAGGACAAGAGCATACCTAATAATCTGTTTTCTCTCTCTCCCCCTCTTTCTCTGCTGAGCTGTCCATGTACTCCTGCTGCCTGATCCTGAAACACTTTGTTCTCTTGCCCTCTGGACCTGCCTGATTCATCATGACGCTCCACTTCTGACTGGAACTTCTGCACTTGTGACCCATCTTCTGTTGCTGTGTATTCCCACATGGATACCCTAAGGTTTTCACATCCCAAGATTCACCCTTGCTTCCGTTGATAATCTCACCATGCTGATGCTGATGCTGTAGCCATGTACTTTCTAATAACTGTTGCTTCATAAAGACTATCCCAGGACTCTTATTCACAATGTATTAAGGGATGGCAACCTAAATCTAAAAATTATACATGGCGAAAGTTACTCATATTCAGAGTCAGGTTATGCACATGCTTAAGCTGATTTTCTGGGCTTCCCATTCAGATTATACAAATCACTTGTGTATAGTTCCCACCCCCAGAGGTTGGCAGATTTTCTTGAGTAGAAGTGTCAGAAACTGAGTTTTTCCAATACTGTCTAAACCACTGCCTTTAAACATAAGCACTTGCATTTTTTGTAAAAATTTAAAAACCAACAGGTTGCAGTTCTTGTACCCCATGTTGATATCATGTTTTAACTATTCTGCATAAAATCACTGTATGTTCAAGGCACTATGTAAGTGATTTTGTTTCACCTTCTGCTTCCTTATGCATGTAGATTTCACACCATTGTAGTATATTATATTGCATTAAACTGCACTATAGTAGATGGGGTTTTATGACAATTGGGGTATTGTTAAATGGTTTGCTCGTAAAGTTACACATTGTCTCACCTTCTATAGAAGGCACTGACTTTGCTTTATGCCTTTTCTCAATAAGTCATAAATATGACATGAGATCCAGCTAACATTAAAAAAAAAAGTCAGTACACACAGAGGACTAGACTGACCTTGTGTGGAACTGAAATAGACTTGGCTCTAAAAAGATAAAAGTGAAAGATGTATTTCTTTTGATTAAGTGCCACTAAAAAGTGTTCACATGGCTCTCTTCATATGGCTTTCAGCAGATGCTGTATCTGATGGCTAATAGGTTCAAAGTCTTGCCACTGAAATTTGCTTTAACAACTCTGACTGCTGAGGTCACACACTTCTCTGCACTGAATCCTTTGCCTTGTGCTTGGGGTCTTTCACAGATGAAAGAAAGAAATCTATCCATTTCACAGCTTTAGCAGAGTCAGGCAATTTATTATTTGCCATTTTCTACTTTCAGACTCCAGTACCATTAACCTTCCCCTTGTGTGCTGTGTTACTAGCACCTAATTAAACTATCAAAATTAAAAGTGTACTAGCACCTAATTAAACTATCATGTTCAGTTCCAGTTTATTATATATTGCTTGCAGTTTTGGCCAAATGTTGGAGAGATAATAATGGTATCAGGTAATTTCACATACAACTCAGAGTTTTACTCTGATATTCAGAATAAAGCATAG
The DNA here is from genome assembly GCA_037576675.1 of Pangasius sanitwongsei. NCBI lineage: Eukaryota > Metazoa > Chordata > Actinopteri > Siluriformes > Pangasiidae > Pangasius > Pangasius sanitwongsei. Next base: position 3,392,006 of record CM075005.1, on the reverse strand, counting down.
ATGGAGCCAATTTGCTTCAATATTTTATTCAGGTTGTTTGAAATATTTGCAGTGGTAGAGATTTAAATGTATGGACCAAATAGTTATTATTAGCTACCAATAAAAAAGGGAAACAATGAAACTTGATATACATGCCCAGATGGATGTCCCCTACCAGTGGCAACATTCCCCTTCTACTTGGAACATTTGATATTATAAGTTATATTTATCTTGAAAACAGTACTGTGGCCAACTTCAAATTAAAGCTAGTAGTAAGCATTAAGCTTGATTTAATTTACATAATGCTTCTCTGTCCCTCTTAGCTTTCAATAATTATTAGCAATATTGTCATGCTGAGGTAAAGTATTGCTTTATCAGTATTGAGTGGCTCTGCTGTGTAAAACTCAGTCAGGAGATGTGTTTTCAATCAGTGTGTGAGCTGTAAGTTCTTCTCCAGCAGCTCTGCAGGACCAAACACTGTCTCTTTATGGCAGCACATGCAGGAGGCTACAGCATCGATGGGAACAGCAGATGGAGGGTTTATCTTCAGATTTCATCTCTACATGTCCATCTGTGCTTGAATGCAATAGAGTTGTTACAGTTTAGCAAGTCATCTCTTTCCAGCAGTGTAGAATGTCTCAGCATTGGCAACTGGGATTACACACAGATGCTTATTTGGAACTAGTTGAGCATTTATTTTTATTGAATGTGTTTATAATACTGGGTGTTGAACTGATTAATTCAGATATCTGTCCATGCTGTGATGGTAAAATAAACTGACAAACAGTTTGTTTGTTTTTTGTTCTTTTTAGGACTTCCTTTTATTCCAAATAGCTAAAATGATTCTTAGTTGGGGGATAGTGATGTTATCATTGAAAAAAAATGTTAGAGTGGATTTATACCCAATTATCCATGTTAACAAAATAGCTATAAATAACTCAACCCAATACACAAGTCCATGAGGATAAAAAAAGAAAGATCTGACTTTAGAAGCTTTATTAACACTGGCATTCTTGTGGAAGACTGATGAATTGCTTGTGCCCCTGGTAATGAGGCTAAAGCATAAAAAATAAATGCCTCAAAGGAAATTGAGCCCAAAGTAAACAAGGCAAGCAACCCATATAATTTCAGCCAGATATGCATGAAGAATATTGCAATGCTGTTGATAATATCAGAAAACCACAAAAAAAACCCAATACTAACAGTAAGATCTGGCTCTCAGGCTAAAAAGACATCAATGCTAGCAGCAGTGGAGAGTGGCTGTCATCTTTGGTGTGGTCAGTCAGCATGTGATTTGAGATGTGAGTTCAGTAGTATGATGTGGAATAGAGAAGCCGGGTTAACAAGCATAGCAGCAAATCTCTGTTCACAGGTCAGAGGGATTAAATGGAGTTTGAGTTGATTCTGCTTCATGGAGATTGAGGTGAAGTGATCAGACCACAAACACACACCACTGATCTCTGGGAGCTGTTAGCAAAACTGTCTTATGTAAATTCCATTAATGTTAATGTTAATTTTAATGTTAATGTTTTACAGTTGCCCCACAGCACCATAGTCTTAGAAGTGTTATCATTTATAAAATATACACTCTAAAAATGCTGGGTTATTTTTACAACTCAGTTGCTGGGTTTAGTTTGTTGGGTCAGATAGTTGGGTCAGTGTGACCCAAATTGGTTTGATAATGGACAATCCAGCATGGGGGATGTGGACCTGAAAAAGAACAGGCACAATGCATCAAGATTCATTTTCTGCAATTTTCTACCACGCCTGTCGAGACAGAGTGGCATCAAGAAAAAAGTCTGAAGTAAGAGAAAGTGGATGCACCTTTTCCCCTAACAATTTTCTCCCCAATTTGTTCTTGCCAATCCCCCCCCACCAGCCAGCTCTCCACTATCACACTACCGTTACCAACCGGGAAGAACACGTGCTAACATGTTCTTCCTCTGAGACACATGAAGCCAGCCAAACACATCATTTCAAACTGCTGCTTATGCTGTGCCACATGGTAGTTTAACATACTCAACGGAAAGTGCTATCTACCCTCTTTTGCATACACATCCATGATTTACTAGTGTCACTGTGATTGACAGGGGAGGAAGTATGTCATGCAGCCCACCCAGAGAAAGCAACCAATATTACAACACTTGGACTCCACTGATGGCTGTTGGATCATTGAAATTCGTATAGCTTTATAATATTAGTCTGCTGACAAAAGGTATGTTAGCTAACGTTATTTGAGGGGAAAGCTTGGCTTCTTGTAATAAAAAAGACAAGTTAGTATTTTTAAGAACATTTTCTTAAAGATTTGATTACATTATTACCATTAAGTTAATAAATTTTGGGCTTCAACGCAACTATTAGGGTTACTTCAAGATAGTTAAAATTGACCTTGTATTTTCTCTGTAACATTATCTCGGATTATCAGCTAGCACTGGTCCTGAGTTGATTCATTGTCTGTGATTTCAAAATGTATACAGATATGATATTGAATTATCATTTTTAAGTTGAATAACTTAGCTTTCACATGCAATGTGTGTTTTGTGAGAAAAGGCACTTCCTGAAGCTTCTTTTGAGCTAATACAAAAAAAAAACCCCCAGATAAATAAATAACCCACTCATGCAATACGCATACTGTAGCCATAAAAACTTGAGTCTACACCCCAGGTATGTAGTCATTTTTACCCACAATCTGGGTTTAAAAAAAAACAACCCAGCATGCAGGATCAACATCCAAACTTAACCATGCTGAGTTAAAACAGCCCATGCTAGGTTTATTGTTTGTCTGCTTCAGTTTGACATTAAGTTCTCAGTAACTATACAGATGTATGCTGCATTGAAACTGATCTTTTAGCCAAAGCAAAGAGTGTTGTGAACTGACTCAGCTGTCTCTGAAATGATTTATTAATTCATGCAGTCTGTAAGCTTGCCTTTCCACTTCAAAAGCTTGTCTAATGAACAAAGTCTGCACTTGGCCTTGGGCCCCTCATGATGATTTTCCGATCAAATCAGAACCTAATCCACACATTTTTCCACACAGTTTAACCTGTCATTTTTCTTTCAAGTTGATTTCATCAGAAAGATTCTGTACTTGCGTTGATTAGCGCACATTATATCTGATATCGAATGCGTTCCACTTCTTTTCCAATTTTTAGTCATGCATGAAGACAGGGACAGTGTAAAGCATGACTGCATTTTATCATTGTTCATTTTTGGACACAGTTTTATTTGTGTACTTCATGCTTCGCTTATTTTCAATCTGTCCACCCTACTGTGTGTGTGTGTGTGTGTGTGTGCGTATGCATTCTTGTGTGTTTGGGTGCAAATCTGCATATTTCCTATTCAGTTTTCAAAAACACTTGAAACTATCCTTTTCCCTCAGGTGCCAATTTGTTCATCGTCTCGTCAGATGAGCGCTGACGTGTTGCATGTCATCACTCAGCCTCCGCACCACGTTTAGCTCAGTGTTTGTGTTTAGAATCACTAATTGTGTTTGTCCTCCACATCATTTCCATGCACGACTGCACGCTATCAACACACACTCCCTGACACTTCATCACTTCACAAACATCTAAATTTAGGTGACAAACTGTTTTCTGTGCCTCAGATTCCAGATTATTTTACATGAATTTAACAATTCAGGAACAGTTTCTTTTGGTGTTTTATTTTTCATTAAATTCATTTTTTAGCCCAGATGTCTTGGCCATCAGTGATTTAATGGATGCATTAATGGAATAGTACGGTGCTTTCACACATGCAGGCTGTTTCTCTTGCAGTTCAATTGAGTAAGAAAGTAGTGATTTCTACTCAGACTTGCCAAAATGTATTATTATTTTCCATCACTAATTTTCAGACTAAGAGTTTTATGAGTATGTTTTCAGCCCTACATGCCCCTCAGCCAACTTTTTTTTTTTTTTTTTTTTTTTTTGCTTTGGGGTTTAATTATTTGCAGTGTGGAACCAAAACAAATCAAATAGCAAACAAACCAAAAGTATCAAATTGGATTTGATTTAGACTCAGCAAACAGACTAATAGGTATGAACACTGTTAAAGATACAGTTGCTGGACTCAGGAGTGGTGCAATAGAGAAGCATTCGACCAGAGATTGTGAATTATAATTCCAACCATCCTTATTCTCTCTTCAATTGTCAGTGTCTGGAAGCTCATGTATGTGGAAGAGGGCAGATCATAGTAGCGCCAAAGAGTGCAGAACTACACTACCCATCAGCCCCAGCACATCACATTCCTCACTAATCACTCTCACTTGTCTCGTTATGCCTATTTAAGTTCTAGTTTTTCACTGTTTCACAGTCAAACTTCTGTTGTAGTTGACTTTTGTTGCCGTTGTTCGTTATCTTTGTAGGCTAATTCATGCCATGTTTATGTTGTTACCTTGCTTCGCTACTCATTGTTTTGTTTCATGTTTCATGTGTCTTCACTGTAAATAAACTAAATCTGCACTTGCCTCCGCTGCCATTCTGTGACATGATACAGCATAAGCGGCATTTTGAAAAGACATTGGCATTGTATTAGTCTTGAGTGAAAACTCTTGTAAAATTTATGTCTATTTCTCAATACAAAATGTAAATCTAAAAAAACTAAAATAAGACACATTCTGCAAGTGATGTAGTTCACTCTAATCTAACAGAGAACTTTTGCTCAAGCATTCATAAAATACAAATATAATGCTCCTAATTTCTAATTAAACAGCTTCTTAAACAACCGGTGCAACAGTTACACGAAACAACTCATAACGAAGATCCTCTAAATGAAAAGAGAAGAATATTCAGTCCTCTAAAGCTGAAGGGCAGTGCACTAATAAGGTATGATTAGATTATATTTATTGAAGGGGTTGAAGTCAATCACAGCAATGTCAGAGAGGATATATAAAACCCACCTACACTGATTCTTTCTCTTTATTTATGATGCAGAGGACATTATGGTGCAGGAAGGTTGACATTAATGTTCACCTTGAAAGCCGGATACAATTTTATTTTCATAATTTCACCTACAGATGCACTGGTTAAGGTCGTGCACTGGTTGTGTTTTCAAAATCTAAGAATGCTGTTGGAACTTTCAAGAAGAGCCTTAAACATCAAGTTCTCAGCTACACTGAATATTTTAACTTTAGGTTTTCTGACATCTTCAGGACAGAGGATTTTACACTTTGCAGTTTCTGACAAGAACATGACAAGATATAACAAGAAACATTTTGTGGCTTATTAACATCAAGAGAGAGAGAGAAAAAAAAGGAGAGGCTGGAACTACTGTTTACAGCTGCTATTACATAAGTGATAAGAGGCTTATCTGAGCTTCTGAGGATGCCCCAAAACATTAAATGTAACTATAAATGGATAAAAATTAAAAGTAACTATAAATGGATATGTGTCATTTTTTAAATGTAATTGTTGGCAGATTTCTGTGGTATAAGAGGAATAAAACACTTTAGGAAGTGCTGTTATAGGAAAATGATCAACTTAAGGGCAGTAACAGTAACTCTGCTTCATCACACCTCACTGTCATTGATTATTTTCCTATAGTAGCATGACACTGAGTGTTTTATTCATTACTTATCCTCTATATTTTCAGGTGAAAATCACTTTTCTTAGGAGTCTTGGCTAGGAACTAATAATCACACTGAACACAAGTAATATTTAAGTTGCACATGTACACTAAAAAGTACTTAAAGAGTAGGCGTAACCACAGATAAATAAATTCCATAAATTATCTTTACATTTGGAAAAATACAACAACTCATTTTGTTTTACTGACAATGTTACGATAATTTTTTTGTGTGTATATTTTGCCACTTTTCTTAAAGAAAATATGATAAAAGATTTAGAACGTAGTGGCGCTGTCCATGGTGCTGACATATACCTCTCTCTCTCTCTCTCACACACACACACCACACACACACACCTTGTGTTTGAATGTACCCTGTCAAGTGCGGCAGTGTACATTTCTAAGCTACATGACATCTCACCATGTCTTAATTTACCCAGAATCCCACTCGTGTTCTGCTTTGCAGCATTCGCTCTGTGGTCTCATGTGTGACCGGTGTGTATTTGAGTAAGAGAGAGCCTGCAGTTTTGCTTCAAGGTTGAGCTGAAATGGTGTGGAGCAGAGGTGCTCTAAGTTGGTGCACCAACAGAGTCCTTACAGCAGAAAAAAAACATCAGTGTACACCCTCATGATCACGGCAATCTGACTGTTCAGATATTACACACGTAAGGAAAAAAACACTTGGAGTGTGCTGTTATAGGAATATAATCCACGACATTGTGGTATTATACTGTTACCATGGTGAGATTGAGTATACAACAGTAATTCTTTTTAACCATTTACAGTTACGTTTATTGTTATAAAACGTCCATGATTTCCTGTTATCGCTTACGTTATAGGAGCTACAAACAGTCGTTCCTTCACCAGCCTCTCTTACGTTATCTCTGTTATCTCGTTATCTATGTTAATAAGTAAAAGGACAAACAAAACAAAACATAGCTTGTCATATTACAGAGAAACTGCAAAATGCAATCTCCTCCATCCTGAAGACCTTCCTGTAGCGGAAAACTTACTGTTACAAAGAACTGACACTGGAGACTCCTTCCATAAATGTTCCCAACATCAGTGATTATGTTTTTCTTCATTAAATAACTACACATTAAGAAAACAAACAAACAAACAAAAAAAAACAAGAAAAAAGCAAATCTGACCAATCAGATTTGAGACCTTAAATTCAACAGCACCATGCTATGAGTCAGTTTAATTATTAGAACAATGGGACCTTTTCACAGAATCCAAACCAGTTACACCATATTAGAATACTTTTTAAAAAATAACATTATTTGATTGTTTTTAAGCTATTAAGGTTAGGATTAAACTATGTTTATAACAACTTGATCATGATCTAGACCACTGTAAGATTATTTTAATCATGGATCCCATTGAGAACAATGAGTATAACTGATAATATTTTAATAAAAGTAAATATTAGTGTATATATACTGTGTAAAATCAAAATCTAAATGATAAATTTAGACTTCACGTGTGTTTTGTCATTTTGGACATTTTTGTTCATTGGGTGGGATCACTGCCCCCCCTGTCGGTGGTCACGGAAAATCATGGAAATGAAAGTATTCCAATAGTTTCTGACTTGATGAAAGTACATTCAGATAATAAACATATTAAAAATGCATATATTATTATGTATATTTTTTGCTCCTCACATGCACCCTCAGTAAACACACCAGATGAACACAAAGCATGCTTTGGAAAGAAATGACTCGCATAAATAATGTGCATAAGAAAGCAGAAAGCCGAAGGAAGTGATCAGTCTGAAATCTGAAATCATTCAACAACAAAAAAAAGAGAAGAGAGAAAGAAAAAGAAAAAAAAAAAAAAAAAAAAAAAGATTGTGCGCGCGTGCGTGGCGCTTTGTGCGCGCCCGCGCGCGTGCCGGTGCATGAGTGTAAGCGCGCGCTCCGGAATCACTTCATTTCAGTCTGCGTCCTAAGAGTTATTCATGGCGTAATAAATACATTAGAAAAATAAATAAATAAATAAAGACGCGAGGAAATGAACATGTGATCTAGGCACCTCACGAGCGCTGCGTCCCCCCTCACGCGCGGTATAACGGCGAGTCTCGCGCGCTCTCTCTCTCTCTCTTTCTCTCTCTCTCTCTCTTTCTCTCTCCCTCCCACAACACAACAACCTGCACTCCAGGGTCGGAGAGGAGAGGATTCGCCCGCGTGCTCGGGAATGTTTTCATACGCATGCACGTGCTGAATAACGGATTTATCAGACGGGAGCTCGAGCGAAGGAAAAAAGGCGCATAGAGAGACAGAAAATACTACTACTAATAATAATCATAATAACGGAGACTTGCGCCGAAAACGCTGCTCACGCGCGCGCGCGCGCAAAATCCTTTAAGAGATGAGCGCGAGGCTTTTTTGAATCCTTGCGCGAGCGCGTCGCAGCCGGCGCAAGCCGTTGGCCGTTGGGGAATTTAAACTGTAACGGAAAAAAAGCTTCCGTTATTTTATTTATTTGTTTATTTATATTTTTCAATTTTAGCGTCGCGCGACCATAAAACACACAGAAGGACTACAGAGAAACGCTGTCTTTGTGTGTGTGTGTCATCATGACAATACGCCTCTACAGTAAGTCTTTATTAAATTAATTTCTTATTTTTTCTTGTTTTTTTGTAAACGTCAGCGTCTTTTAGATAGCCTAAGCGTTAACGTCAAAAAATAAAAAATAAATACGTTGGGTATATTTTGGTCCTAACGCTGTGTTGAAAGTGACAGAGAATGGCTAAGCTAACGTCCTAAACAATGTGTGTGTATTTTCTACACTAAACAGTAGGCTAAGTGTGTGTAAATATGGTGTAAATATGGCTTTGTGTGTGCGTGAGGTGCCCAGTGTGTGCTAACACACTATTCTAAGATCCTACTTAGTGTAGTGTGTTAGGTGTGGAACTTGTCCGTTGTTTCTACACTGCCTCCTTCTTAGCCCCAGCTCTGTGTGTTGTTTGTTTCAGGGGAAAGTTTGCCGTCGCCTGCCGAACAAGCAGCTTGGTGTGACTCCTCAGAGTTTTATTTATTTATTTATTTCCCATCTGAACTGAAATAAGAACTGGAACCGGAAGTTTAACGATGAAGAGGAGGCAGAAACGCGTGCTGCAGATGGCGTTTTTATTCACGCTGGCTCTCATCTTCTTGCCCAACGTGGGTCTGTGGTCCCTGTACAGAGAGAAACACCTGCTGAAGGCGCACGAAGGAGACGAGCAGGTAAGTCAGTGGCAACTTCCGGTATACGCCTCTGCGTGAGCACGTGCAATGGAACATAAAAAAAGAGAGACAGTCATTGGTCCATTTTGACACTGGATCACTGTGATCTGACTGCAAAATACACGTTATTGAAGGAAAACTGCACCTTGAAACCCTGGAGCAACTTGGTGTATTCCCTTGAGAAGTTAGAGTGCGTTTGTGTGTCGCACTGACGTCACATGGTGACATTGTTAATACTAGTGCAGTTACAGTGGAAGAAACCCATTTCAGCAATTTCAAACATAAGCTATAACGATCAGAGCACTCTTTTCTCACGCCCCATTTTCCAGTGAAGTTCAACATCAATTGATGCAAATCCAGCATAGAAGTAGTAGAGATGTTGGTGCATACGGTGGACTCGAAGTCCCAGAATGCATTGCAGCTAAACAATGATGAGATTTGCTAGAGACCCGGCTCGGCTAGTTAGCGATCTATGAAACGACGAGTGCGATGAGCGTGAAGCTTTGGAAGGTGAACTGTTTGAGCAGAGTGTACAGATGAGGAAGTGAAAGAGCTGGAAAGGACTAAAGCACCACTGCATCGCTCTCTTTAGCTAGAGATGAAGTGTGGTCACCGAACTGCATTATGGGTAATGTAGGAAAACTCCATACTTCATTACGAAATAAATCTTGGATGCTATTGAAGGTCACATGTTAATTATGCAAGTCGTTCAGGGTCTTGTATATATTGATGCGTATTCAAAAGACGTAATGCAACCTTTTAATCCACGCTGAGATCTAGATGTTTGATACAACATGGTTTCAGTTCAGCAAAGGTAAAGTTTTAGCTCGACTCAAATCGACTCTACTCAGTAGGAAATCGAATTGAATCGACTCGACTCAGTAGGAAATGTTGGTTGAGGTTAGTGTTGTTGTTAACATCAATCCTTACAGCGTTATTCATCCAACACCTAATCACCTATTCATCTCACATCATTATTGTTACTAATTATTCATTTAAAAAAAATTCTCATGAGCTTGAGTTTGTCCCATCAGCTCCTGGCATATTCATCAACTGGTAGATATTTGCATTCTTCCTCTGCTTCCTCCAGGACATGTGAAGCCAGTCGGACTGCTGCTCATGGGGCATCGTAACACACTCGGAGGAAAAAGCGCTGTCTGCCCTCTTCTGCACACATGAGCTCAAAGACGCCTACGATTGGCTAGTATCGCTGTGATTGATAGGGGCGAGAGAGTACGCCCCTCCCACTCTGAGAGCACAGCAGATTTTTGCTTTTTTGAACTCTCCTCTCCACGGATGGCTATGGCATTGCCAGGATTCAAACTCATATTTGTGCACTTTTCTTGGCTCTTAGTAGTTTCCCACACTGTTGTGGATGGTGTAGCACTTAGTTCAGCACTTTAGGTCATGTGTAAATTAAAATCTTACATAAAATATAGAAATAACTAAGAGCATGTATTCCAGCATGTCACAACATAATATCAAATGGTGTATCTTAATTCATGGAAAGTTTCAGCATGCTGTATAACTTGCTCCCTGCTCACAGTAGTGCTTGGTGATTTGTAGAAGTTTGTTTTGGATTTTGTTGCCTGTGATACAATGCTATTGCTTACGGGAGAAATACAGAGTCTGTTTATTGCAATTTAATTTTTTTCTCATTTGTATTTGCGTGGGTTTTGTGTAGTTTTGTCCTGAGGCAGGCCACACACTTCAGGAGTCACTTCAATCCATCCAATTCAATGAGCAGAAGCTGGATGTTGACAGGGACAGAAATATCAGAGACTCTTGTACAGGGATTTGTCCTTTCTGCGTCTGCTTGTGTTCTGCACCTTTCCTAAGATGAATCAGATGGATCTGACACGCTCGCCTGGGCAGAAATCTAATGCAATTAGAGGCAGTTTGACAGGTAGGCCTTTCTGCTATTAGCCCTTTACCCTGCTTTTATTCTCTGGCTGGAACATTCAAAAGGGCTTCATAGCTCAGAGCCACTTCATTAATGGCGTTCTCTGAATGTGAAAAATCCTGTACTGTAATGAAGTCAGAGAGCAATCTATTGATTCTCCAACAGTTTTTAATATATGAGAATACCATCTGAATGAAAGTATATGAAAGGTGAAGGAAAGAAAGGAGCATCTTAGATCAGACACAGTCCCTCTTGTATCACACATTTCTTGCCTCAACAAGAACTGGAGTTTGCAACCAGGAAGAAAAATCCCTTCCTTTTATTGTGCCTCTGTAAAGAAAATTGACAGCTTAGCTATTGCTGCTGTTCCAATAAGCCCCGGAGAACACCGGTGACTAACTCCCTCTGTGTTTACCCTCCTTTGTTGGCCAGGAGCAATTACTTGTGATTGGATCAGTAGAATCCTCATTTATTGATACTGGGTGAAGCTTAGCTGCATATCAGTCCTGAGGAAATGCTGGATGATGAGAGATTCGAACCCTTCCATTAAAGCTCCTGTTTCATAAGAAGTGAATGTTCTCCTCTGTTCTTTTGTTTCTTATTTTGTGGGCATTGTACAGAATTGGCTGTGATGGTTCGCTCCTGTATCACTCAGCTCTAAACAGAGTGTGTGTGGTTTCACACAATGCCACCGTTATGAGATGGACAGGGTTGATAACCGAGCGCCGACACAGATAACCTTTTCTCAGTGTTTTAAGAGGACTGAAATCAGCAGTGGGAAAGGCGATAGAGTTTTACACAGAGCTGGACTACACACTCATCCCATCTGAGTAAGTCAGCAGCCAGGCCTGCCCTTTACTGCCAGATAGCATGATGATAACGAGAGTGTAACAGAAAGGAGGAGGAAGAGGAAGACCAGGCACAGTGCTGCACAGCCTCATGCATTTTCAGCTGGCTCTCCTCAGATCCTGTGTTAATCCACCCGTGGTTACGTCAAGCCAGATAAATGAGGAACGCTTTTGTCACTTTCCATTTGCATGCATAGTGACAAGAGGAATAGAGATGGAGTAATTGCAATTCCCCTCGGTGTCAAAGCAAAGAGACGCGTTATGGTAATGGACAAGTCGAACTGACACTGAGGGTGATTTTGGGATGATTTGAATAGAGCACACACACACACACACACACACAGACCAAATCCCACATCGAGACTGAGCAATGCATTGTGTAGCAGGAGTCTGGATGAAATTATAGAGTTTCTATAATTTCTATATAATTATAGAGAAATTATAAAGTCTATCACTGTGACACTATAGTAGACTTTAGTAATGGACTGCTGGCTATGAACATTTAAACAGTAACCATATTATCCACTGGAAGAATGAGTTCACACACAATTTCCATTTTTGCTTAATGTGCATTCACCAGTGCAGACCACACTTACAGTCCAAATTAAACAGAAATATTGTTTTAATGACGTGGGGTAAAAGGGAATAATGAGTCTTATTCATCAAAGATGTGTAGAAACCTGCACAGATTTGAATGATGAATGAAGAAATGTGTATGAAATTGTCAAAATCAGCCTTTTTTTGCAAGGAGACCACACACTACTTCCTTATTTACATACAGTATATCCATACAACACAATTTATATATACATAGGCATACATGTACACTATATGGCCAAAAGTATGTGGACACCTGACCATCATATCCATATGTGGTTCTTCTCCAAACTGCTACCACAAAGTTGGAAGCACACAATTGTAAAGGATGCCTTTGTATGCTTTATAATCTCCTTTCACTGGAACTAAAAGTCTCAAACCTGTTCCAGCATGACGATGCCCCTGTGCACAAAGCGAGCTCCATGAAGACATGGTGTGTTAAGGTTAGCGTGGAAGAACTCGAGTGTCCTGCACAGAGCCCTGACCTCAACCCCAATGAGCACCTTTGGGATGAACTGGAACACCGACTGCACCCCAGACCTCCTCACCAACATCAGCACCTGACCTCACTAATGCTCTTGTAGCTGAATGAACACAAATCCCCACAGCCACACTCCAACATCTAGTGGAAAACCTTCCCAGAAGAGTGGAGCTTATTATAAGAGCAAAGGGGGAATAAACCTGTAATGGGATGTTCAACAAGCACATATGAGTGTTCTGGTCAGGTGGCAGCAAACCTTTGGCCATATAGTGTGATGTTTTTAATTTAAACAACTTAGGCAATTTTCCATCCTGAACATCCAGTTGGGGAGATGCCTCATAGGTTCTGGGTGGTTCTCATTGGAAGAAATCTTCTGCAAAGATATGTACAAACATAACTGGAAATAAACTATTTCTTAATGCCAGTAAAACCTCTGAATATTTCTGGTGTGTTTTAGCGTTGATTAGAAATTATGTAATAACCACAAGTGTGTTATTATAGAGCACCGAGCCAGTCAAGAGGATTTTACAGATCTTCTCATGTCTATGCTTAAATTTACACACCCTCCAACCACATGTGAATTTGATCACATAAAGATGAAATTGATGAATAACATTTTTTTTTTTTGCATTCCTTTGTCAATTGCTTTTACTATGCAGTACACTGTTGCTCAGGCAAATGAAGAGGCCACATGGAGTTACTGAACTGAATATCTAATTGAGCTGTACAGGGATGGAATCACATGCTGGAACCTAATGGAGCAGATTCATTTTTCCATCTGTTCGCTTAATTCATCACCATAAGGCTGTTTTGCAGTAATTGTACTTTCTCACGAATCGTGCTAAAAATGATTATTATATTTCTTTATATGAATGATATTTTTTGTCTCTCATTCTGTTCACATTTTATATTTTATGTGTAGACGTGTGTTTGGGATTTATTTGCACAGCATCATCAGCAGATAACAACGAACTTGCCTCGATCGCTGTACCAGCAGCAGCAGCAGCCTGAGTCTCTCCAGAGAGCAATAGTTTAAGCGTGATTACTCTGATGCGCCTCATGAGGTGATAAGAAACACCATCCCCCAGATTAAAGAGCATTACATATGGGGTGTGTGTTATGCAGCAGTGTAAGGTGATATAAAAGCACTTCATCTCCACCTCTTGAAACAATGCGTGATGGACCTATTGAGGCTTGTGAGCTCCATTAAGCTAATAACTGTACTACAGGAGACGGAAAACCCCTTAAGGACCCTTATTGTTCAATCACTCCTGCATTTTAACAAGGAGGTCTGACTCAGTGTCATGCATGATTATACGCCATGTACATGTTAGTGATCAAGAACATTGTCGCTTTTTAACCGTCAGCATTTCATCTTAAACTTCATCTTAAAGCAGCTGAAATGGTTTCGGAAGAAATGGTTGTGTATTGTTCCAGTCCGATCCTCATTATTTATCCTGAACTATGCAGAGAAATTCTGGAGTAAATTTATAGCAGCCATGACTGACTCCTCCACCCAGGTGATTGTTATTCAAGGAGAGCGGACCCTCTTTTGTTTTATGGCTCCTCTCCTCATCGTGTGCAGATTTATGGCATTAAAATCCACTGCACAAGGTGATATTTGTCATCAGCGTAACATAACAGCAGCAAAATGAGACAGTGGGTTTAACTCTGACAGAGAATCTGAGTTTAACGCCTGTAGGGTGGAGTGTCATGACTTATTACCTGCGTTTTGTGTGTAACAATCAATCACAATGATCTCAGGACTATTTGTTTGCTGTTAATAGTGCTGAGCAGTATTTATGGTCTTTGCATTGACTCATGGTGTTTCATTAATAATTAGAATTATTGCGTTGACTCATAGTGCTGGAAATCAGTGATGGACATAGATAGCAGGAAAGGAAATACAGTGAAATGTTCACAGTGAACTCCCCATGCTACATCTTATTAGTTATGTTTATAACACAGCAGGAAACATGTCCTGCTCCCTTTAGCCTTTTTCAGATGTAATGGTTCACCAGCAAGCTCTTCCCTTTGCATTCAATCGATTGCTAGGGCTTGCTGGTTTTCTTTCTCCGAAGTAATCACATCACCCTTTGTTTATCCTGCACCTCATAACTGAATTGAGATCGATTGAGAGCATGTCTCATACTGTCTCAGTCGTAACCCTTAGACTATGAATCAAACATGAAGGAAGACGCTGGAAGACTTTAATTGGAATTGCAGATGGTGTCCTGTACTTGGAAATGGTATAAATTCACATTTTGCTATGGCTAAATCATAGCATAAAAAGTTCTTATGCTATTACTTCCTTATCTCCCATTTTCTCTGTGAATATAAAATGACAGTCTGAAAGCTCAATTACTGCAGGAGACCAACAATCTCTGAAATGTTCTTGACAGTAATTAGAAAGAGCGTTCTAATTTTCACCACTTTAATTTCCTTTCACTTTAATTGGAGACCTATTTGGAGATGGAGGTATAAATTTGCTTTGAACATAATGTAGAACATAGAGTATTAGCTGTTTCACTGATCTGTAAAAGCAGAGCTCTCAGTGTCATATCTAGCGAAGTATAATTCCACATTCCTGTTTGACTAGCATCTTTTATTTGTAGGATTCTTCTTTCTGCTCCTGTAATATTTTTAATCCCCGTTTTAAAATGAAGTCAGCATTTCTGTTCATTTACTTCATATGGGTCAATGAAAAAAGGCCTCATTCAGAGCATGAAGCTATCACAGCACATTAAAAGTCCCTAATGTTATTAGCATATTTGTGAGTCGTTTTTAAGAGACTGATCTGGTTTAATTAAATCCCAGCAGAACACGTTTGTATCCTTAATAAAAAAAAAGACACCTGAGCTGAGTTTTTCAGCAGTGCTCAGTTTCTGTTCTGTGTGTGAACTGAAAGAAAGAAGTAGATTAAATATTTATGAGAGGATTCAGCACCGTAAGACAGATCAGCCAGCTGATCTTGGAACAGTGAAAAGGCAATATTCCCGCTGCCCACACGTTATTTCCTAAAGTCAGAATAATAAAAATCACCTGGGCTGTGTGTCTGTGTGCCAGTGGGTATAGAACAGGGAGCTTGAGGAAACGTGTAAGGAAACAAGCTCAAGCTCTGAAAAGTGCAGTCAGTGGATAGATTAGAGTGTTTGTATGTGTGTGTGTGTGTGTGTGTGCTTCCTTATCTCTGATAGTCCGTGTCTCGGTCTCAGTATGAGTTGCTGCTTGGCCGCTTGCCTCCTCTCATTCCTAACAGCTTTGGCCCGAGGACTGCACTCTGTCACACTTCATGCACTTTGCCTATTTGATGTTAGCCATCACACACACCCTGCTTCTGAGAGCTCCTGATTGAACCGCTTGTATTACAGGACCTGCATCGATCTCCTAAACAGAAAAATGGCTTTTTTAAATTTGATTTTTATGATGATGATTTAGTATGAGTATGATTTGGTTACTCACTTTAATTTGGCTTGTTATTTGGCTAACTCAGTGGGCTCTTCTGTACATGCAAAGAAAGAAATATGAAAAAATGAGACCACACGCAGCGAGTTAGACAGTGAGTTATATATATATATGTATATATATATATATATATATATATATATATATATAGAATATAGCAAAAAATGTCACCAAAGCAGATTTATGAGTGGTTCTGACATGGTAGCCGCTCCTGCTGTTTGTTGGGGTCATTAGAAGACGAGCTCTTCTTTTCTCACTCTTCTGCGTTCCATTTATTTATGGCATCTTGGCCACTCATGCAGCTGATACTAATTACACATGACTGTAAAGATTAATGGAGGACCTCGGCCTGACGCGTCTGCCAAGTTTACCTTTATTTGACCTGACTGATGGATAGGAAACTGCTTCAAAGTTTTTTTTAAGATTCGACAGATCTCTGTGGTCAGTAAAGATAAAATTTGATTAGCCATTTAGCTTCAGCTTGAGTTTATATTGCACATTCATAATGCATATGCACAGTTGAAAATTCAGTTTAGACATATTTAATTTTAGTCATGAATTTCACCTTCGTTTTTATGAATATTTTTTAAATATTCATCTTTCTTGCCACAATCATTTAAAGTAAGGATTCTGATTAAAAAAAAGATTCAGATTTACGGAATACTGTTGTATTTCAATAGTGAATTTATTCCTCCCTCATGACTAATGTGACATATTTTACCTTTGAGAGCGATTTGACTCACCACGACCCCGGAGTCCTCTAGAGAGACTCATTAAATTGTACGTGACTGAAAAACTCTGACTCAAGGCTGTAATGAAAGAGTGCCATATTTCTGTCTTATTAACACCATTTGCATGCTAATTGTCAAATCGGATGGTAATTGCAGGAGGAAAATTTTTAATGTCTTCTTGATGTACCGTCTCCACTCTCCCACAGTTGCAGTGAGATTTGATGGAGTTTTAATTGCTGCATTAGGAGTTAGATTGGATTTTAATCCTATTTGTTAACAGACTGGTAACAAATACCTACAGCTACATCTGTCTGAACTTCTTTCCATGAAGAGTTCAGAAGAAAATTTTGGTCTTGCTATTCCTGAAAAATATGTACTGTGTGTGTGTATGTGTGTGTATATATATATATATATATAAGATGATACACTAATTCAGTTCATCAATTTGTCTACATCAGGGTGAAGTGCATTATTTTTGAGTGTGTTATTCCGTGTATACAATTTGCCAATGATTACAATGTTTTAATGATCAAAACATCGCACAATTTAAGTTTATTGTTAGATTTAATGTTGTGGAACGTCTGAAAGACAGTTTGGTTCCTGTTCTCACTTACGCCATAGCCGCGATAAACAGTCATTCCCTCACCAGCCTCTCTCTCTCTCTCTCTCTCCCGGAAAGCGGAAACTCGTCCATGTGTATAAGCTATCACTATAGAAACGATAACGTCAGAACAAGAGCATTAATATTAACCTATCGTATGTTACAGCCGGAGCTTCTTTCTGAGCTGTGTTGTTACACGAAAATAATGCAAACCTTCTGACCAATCAGATTTGAGCACTCACCAGCGCTAACATAATGTAATAAAGTAATACAAGCTCGTCAAGTGCATTAATACAGACACAAAAGAGGTGACTGCATATACTAAGGAGGAGAGTTATGTGACAGCTTTACACTAGATTTTATTTTGCATGATTTTATCTGGATTTCAACATACCTGCTTGCTCCTGATTCTGAAAAGGTCGTATGTCGTCTGTGCTGATTAATCTGACGAGTAAAAGGGGATGTGTCTGGGTGTAGCAGGTAGACAGAGCTAGTGCTGTCACGAATACTTGATAATAATTGATTACTCGATTAAAAAAAAAATCCTTGATGAACATTTCACGTGATCAAATATTCAGCAAATGAAGCTCCAGGAGGTGCCAGTAATGTGCAACAAAATTGGCTTGATGGCTAACAGCGAGGAAGACCATTCAGCTTCAAGATTGAAAGCAACGTCTGAAAGGCTAGATCCAAGCAAGAGAAGGTGCAATAAGTTACTGTAGAGAAATGCACTTTCACTCCATTACAGCATGCTTAACTTTGGCATGTGTTATGAATACTCCTGCATGCAGATGTGTAGAGGATGGAAGATAACAGAGGGTAAAACAAAAACATTATTGTCTTTGATTAAATGATAATTTACAAATGAATTTTTAATTTGATGCTTCATGTGTAACAAGTAACAGCTACTTCAGTAGTTTTTTAACTTGATACTTTCTTACTCTTACTCAAGAACATATTTTGATTAGTACTTTTACTTGAGTAACTATTTTTGATACTCAAACCACTTCTGAAAATGACAAATATGTTATAATTATGAAAATATATACATTTTTATAACACTTGAACATTAAGGCCTACATTCTGTTTTCATTAATGGATGATTTTAACTTGGCTGTAGAAATTAGTCAAATGATTTAATGAAGGTTAACTAAAGCTATTTTAAGATAAAATTAGGAATTTGGTATTTTTAATTTCTCTTCCTTGTCTGCAGTAAGAAACAGTTCTTAATTGTTACAGATATTATAGTATTTTTGTTCAGAAAAACCACGCATTATAAAAAAAAATGTATATATATTATACATCATAAAAAAATACAGTAATTGTTGGGAATTTATTTTTCATTAAACCATAAGAATCTGAGGAGAAAAAAAAGAAAATTTATATAGCACTGTTATGTAGCATTTTTCTAGGAAAAAAAAGCAAATGTTAACAATTGTCTGTACAGCATAATGATATCTGCTACTCAGTTATTAATGGAAGGCTCAATTATCAAATAATCAAAATAATCAGATTATCAAAATAATCAATAGTGACAGCTCTAAACAGAATAACTAGAGCATGCTGTAGTTACAGCATGGAGGTGTGTCACACCACCACAAAGTTTAATAATTTTGATAAATTCTGTCGCAGTACATGTCTCTGAGATATTGTGGATATTATGATATTCAAACTTTTCTTTAAAAAAAAAAAAAAAATTACAAACTGCCTGGAAGTAGCTGGTATGATGTAAAAACATTGTAATGGAGCTGTAAAATTGTAAAATAGATTTTTTTTCTCCTTTTTTACTGTTAAATATTTGTATTTATTTTGTAGAAATAAAAATGCTATTTTTTTAAAATATAAAAAATAAAAATTATTTTATAGACAGTAAATAAATCATCCAACAGTTTTTTTTAAATGAGACAGTACTGTATACCTATACCTATATCGTTTATCATAAAAAATGCCACAAAAATATCACATTGAGATATTATATTTTTGTCATATTGCCCAAGCCTAATAGCTAGTAGGGGGTTTTCTTTCTCTGGTTGGTGAGTGAGAGAAGAGAAGAAAACTGGTGATTGTTAGAATATCGAGTCTACTTATCCATCGCAACTATGAATTAAAAAAAAAAGTAATGTAATCTTCTTGTCCTGGGTTAGTCCATCCCTGTACATTATATTTCACTTTTCAGTCTTTTATAATGTGTTGATAAATGTTCATGTTGGATTTAACAGATTGACAGCTTCAGCAGTCTATAATTAAAACACAAAAAGAAACCAGATCAGTATCTTTAACCATCTTTGGTGACTGGAATCCCTTCTTTCATCCAAAGAGCTTCAGTAGCGTCTACAGAACAGTGGGAAGATCCTCACTATTCAAACAGCTCATGGTTCACACCTGTGTTGCTGTGAGATTGCATTGACATCAGGGTCTGGAGGTGTGAATTGCCATGAATCCACAGGGGTAAGTTTGTGAGGATGGCATTGTAAGTTGGTGATAGTTGGTGTCGCAGAAATCCCTCTTTGTTTAGAGATGGTTGATCCAGTTTGACTCCTCAATCAAACTGGTTGTCTTCTGCTTCTGCCTGTTAGGTGGAGTCCTTCTGTGTCCTCCTTTGTTCTCCTGTGTTGGGACCTGGTCTAATAAAGCCACTCGTTTTTGTTTCAAGTCAAGTCAAGTCAAGTTGAGCTTTATTGTCATTCTGCTACATGCGTGGACATATAGTCGAATGAAATGTCGTGTCTCGCAGGACCACGGTGCTACATACAAGTTAGACATAAATACGAACA
>CM075005.1:3353355-3371741 GCA_037576675.1 Pangasius sanitwongsei | reverse complement strand
CGGTGTTCCAGTTCATCCCAAAGGTGTTCAGTGGGGTTGAGGTCAGGGCTCTGTGCAGGACACTCGAGTTCTTCCACGCTAACCTTCACACACCATGTCTTCATGGAGCTCACTTTGTGCGTTCTCATACTGGAACAGGTTTGGGCCTCTTAGATCCAATGAAGGGAAACAGTAATGCATAAAACAGCATACAAAGACACTCTATATAATTGTGTGCTTTCAACTTTATGGCAAGTTTGGGGAAGAAACACATATGGATGTGATGGTCAGGTGTCCACATACCTTTGGCTATATAGTGTAAGTATTCTATGTTTGAACTTATATATAATATATATTAGATATATCTATATTGTAAGATCCATGTATTGTAATATCTATGTAGTCACTGCACATTCTGCATAATTACTGTTCTTCTTTATGTAGCTGCTACTTAGCTTACAATAAAATGTGAACAATATTGAGAGTCTCAATTGCATTTAGCTTGTGGGCCTATTTGTGTGCTTGTATCCTTGTACCATCTGCTGCCTGTTCGTCTTGTATGTCACTGCGACTAAGAGCGCCTGCTAAGTGAATAAATGTAAAACTAAAACCCAGTGGAACAGAACATTATATTGGCAATAACAATGCATGCATATTTTTTTGAAGAATAGCCTCATTTGGCAGGTCTTTTGTCGACGTAGAGATTTCAATCATTGACATTCAGAGACGAGGCTGGTACAACTGGCACTGTGCAGTGACACGACCCCCCTGTGTGTCGGCTGTGTGATTGACAGCTCTCTCTCTCTATTTCTCTCTCTGGCTCGGATCTTTTCTGACTCTTCATCTGGTGTCTAATGAGAATTATCCAGCTGACAAAAGGGAAAAAAAAAACATTTTCACTGTGCCAAATTATATGGAGAGTTCAAATTCAACAAGGAGCAGAAACTGAAAGCTTCAAACCATGTGCTTCAAGTGTACTTCAGATGCTTCAGATGCTTCAGATTCTTGAAGCAGAATTTAGTTTTGCTGTGTCACTTCTGAGTAATCAAGCAGAGACGAGCCTCCACCAGTTTCACTCAACAGATCCGTTAGTGATCCACATAAGCAGTTATTTGTGCATCTCTCTGATAATTATGTCTTCTCCTCAGTGTTATTATCTTTATCTTTGATTACAAGAATTACAACAGTGGGTCTCATTCATCAGTCTTTTATTAAAGTTGTGCATAAATGTTTGCGTAAGCCAAACCGAACTAAAAGTGTCTGTCCAATTTACAAAGGTTTTGGAAATGCTGGTTTTCTTTGTACATTTATAATATAAAACTATACATGTGTATGTATACACAATAATGTATATGACAATACAATGAGCATGCAGAAGATGTACTTTAGGAAATTCACAATCATTTATAGCTCTTGTCTATGATCATCTCCAGGGACTGGCAGTGTGTCTGTCACAGTTTGTCTTACTTTATCACTGTCACTTCTAGGCCTGTCACGATAATTACATAATCGACTTATCGTACGATATATGTACATGACCTGGATCATTTTTGCTTACCTCGATATTGCCCATTGTGTTTATATGTGTGTTGGTTTACATAAGAATGAATGTCACAAACACCAACTTCTGTCCTCTCCTCTGCTCTAGGGCTGTCAAATTAACAATCTAACTTACTATATTTGTCAAATTTAAGATAAAAATGCACATTTAAATGCAAAAACTGTGTGCATTCGAATTTAAGATGTGTAGCAAGCACTAGCACAGATTTATTTAAAACATACTGTTGAAAAAATGACACACAAGATATTAACAATGCACTAACAATGTTTCTTGAAGAAGAAAAATCTAGAATGTTCTAGTGTTTCAGATAATCCAGTCATAGTCGATAATGTCGGAGATTGACACGCTTAAGGTGCGTGAGCAGAAGCTGAACAGTGAATGAACACTGATGCTTTTCTAGCGGCTTACTTAACTCACCCAAACGCATCCTATACACATATGAGATTAATCAGACATATACACAACAGAAACGTAATATTACAACTTGCTTCTGCACAAAATGATGCGAATGAACAGCTCAAACTTAAGTAATGCGCTAGGTAGTAAGTCACGTTGTGAATACGCTCTTTCTGTAACAACGCGCTAAAACACGGACAGTGAATAACTAAAGTATAAAGAATTCACAATAATGTATTACAATAGTGTACTCACTATAATGTTATTATTTCAGGAGACCAGGTTTTCACAACAAGGGGAGTTTTCACATGTTTTTGTTGATACATGTTCAAGTTAATATATAAAATATGTGAATATTTGGTTCAATTTTTGCATTTTCTCATCAACTAAAATGCCGTTGACTAATATTTGATGCCATTTTAGTCAGAGTAAAATTGACTAAAATGAATAAATATGACATGATGAAATATTGACTAAATTTAAAGGATATTTTCATCAGAAGACAAAAATGAACAGACAGAAGACTAAAAACAGTGAAAATTATCGCTGGAACTGGCCTGAGAGCCTAGGTTAAATCATTTGATTTTATAATATTATAATTTTATGCACTTTAGTTTAAAAATAAATGCACTTTGTTAACAGCCAGGTTTGTTCTTTGCAATAAACAATACACTGCACTGTTTGGTTTGATTGATTTAAAAATCTGGTGTTCACGAGTATTTTCCCCTAACCGAAATATTTAATTGAAAAATTCGAATTTAGTTTTTCAGCCCTGCTGACAGCCCTAGTCTGTTCTCTGTGTTGGAGGCGGGGCTCAGGAAGCTCCTCCACACACACACAGAGCGGACAGCGACAGGTGAAGATAACGTCTTAATTGTGGCTAATATGTGTTTTAATAGGTGTTTTTCCCAACGACTGCATAATTCCAGCCAGAATTATGAATAAGTCCAAATGGACTTGGTTTCAAAGTCGTTTACCACAGCTCAGGTGTGGGAACATTCCGTGTGGTTTTATTTTATTTATGTTTTATTTATTTAGGATATTTAATTTTTTTTACATTTCAATTCCAATGTCTGAATATTCTTAAGAATTAAAAGTTCATTTTTAATTAAAAGTTCAAGGGTGCACTTGCATTATTATGCTATTATAATATCCAGTGTTTCCCCTGCTACTATTTTAGGGCCCCCCCCCAGAAGGTCAAGTTAATTTTTATTTAATTTTATTGTCTATATGTCAATTCAGGTTACTTTTCCTATAGAACAGGTCTATACCTTGTTCGTTTATTAAACAAACTAGCCTTATGTTATTTATCTTATTTACACTTCGGCACGTCATTTCTGTCTCTACATGTTCACGTGTTTACAATTATCCTCTGCTCTGTATCGCGCGCAGCGGACGTCCGCCCTGATGCGCGCGTGCGCACACACAGACACGTGCGCGCAAACAGGTGAGCAGTACATTCCCACCAGCGGACAGAGAGCGCGTGTCGGAGAATATGTCGCATCAGCCACCTGAAAAACAGACAAAAATATCTGCGTTTTTTAAACACTCCCAGGGTAGTGAAGTTTTTTAAACACTCCCAGGGTGGTTGACCCAGCTTGGCTGTTCAGTTATTATATTGCATTAAAAGAAACACATGAACACCATGATTCCTTTGTGTTTGTGTCGGTGTCCGTCTGTCCAACTACCCTCCAACACCCCCCAGGCCCTGAGTTCCAGCCTCTTTTTTTAACTACACGTTAAGCAGTCGCTGTAGTCAAGCCCAACCTTCATGAAAGCACAAGGAGATAAAAAAGCATCAGAAAATAGCAAAGCAGAGACCACCTCGAACAGTCTAATACCTTAATCATATCATTATAAAACCTTTAGAAAAAAGTACTAGATAGTTTCTGTTCAGAGTACAAAACCAAAAGATGTGCTTCTATTCATGGACACAGTCTGTTTTTTTTTTTTTTAATTTTCCACCATTGAATCACTATTAACCGTGAGTAATTGAATTCAGCACTAGGCTTCAAGGTTTGGCTTAGCTCTTCATAAATCCTAACATTTGGTTTGTAACTGACATTATTATGTCTAAATCCACTGGATGATCAATTGTTATCTGTGCTACAGAGCACATATGGCAGAGCGTCACAGTGAATCTGGTTACTGTGACATGAGGAACTAGATTAAGTTTGGGTTTCATTGTGTTGATCTGGTGCTGTGGCTCTGAAATCGGATTAAACAGCCATCTGAATAGAAGGTTAAAAAAAATGGAGGTCAGATGGAGAACCACTGAGAACCAGAGTGATGTCCTGTGTTCCTTCATGAGGAAGAGAGCGTTACGTAATCAGCACTGCTCCTTTATACATCGTGTAGTGGAATGTCATATAGTGTGGAAGTCACAGATTCGGGTCATTATGGAGGTGCATGAGAGCTGCTTTAACATCACGCACCAGAACTTCATTGACAACTCTGCCTTTGTGAGGCTAATAGTACATGCTACAATAGTACGACATGATGCAAACCCTTTAGCGTTTGACCTCAGATTTTTTAAAGTTCAATGAAGAAAAAACAGAAGTCATGATATTTAGACCTGGTAACACTGGTGACCCCCCAGATTTAGATTTGAGTGTTATAAAACCATATGTAAAGCCAAATGTTAAAAACCTGGGTGTTATAATGGATAGTGATTTTAAATTGGATAAACAAATTAATTCAGTAATTAAATCTAGTTTTTTCCAGTTGAGGCAATTATCCAAAGTCAAGTCTTTTTTGTCTTTTAATGATTTTGAAAGGGTCATACATGCTTTTATCTCGACCCGTCTTGACTATTGTAATGGCCTGTATGTAGGTATCAATCAGGCCTCCCTCAAACGTTTACAGAGGGTACAAAATGCTGCTGCTCGGCTGTTAACAGGGACGCGCAAGCATGAACAAATTACACCCATACTGGCATCTCTTCATTGGCTTCCTGTTTGTTTTAGAATTGATTTTAAGGTTTTAGTTTTAGTTTATAAGTCATTACAGGGATTGGCACCAAGTTACCTTTCTGATTTAATACAGCCGCATGATCCATCGAGAGCACTTAGGTCTGCTGACAGTTTACTCTTGGTTGTACCTCGAACAAGGCTAAAAAGCAGGGGTGACCGGGCTTTTGCTGTCGCAGCCCCAAAACTTCGGAATAACTTGCCTCTGTATGTTAGGCAGGCCCAAACACTTGCTGTTTTTAAATCCAGTCTTAAAACTTATTTTTATACTTTAGCATTTAACTCAGTATGAGAGCTGTTTTATTTATGTGGTCAGTGTTAATGTCTGTTACTTTTTTTTTTTTCAATGTGTAAAATTTGTTTTATCTTGATTATGCTTGTACAGCACTTTGGTAAACAATTGTTGTTTTAAAAAAGAGCTCTATAAATAAACTTTGATTTGATTTGAGTAGTGCTACATGGCTAAAATTCAGTGTAGAGAGCAAAACTATCATATCTGGTCGCTCCTGTGTGTTTTGATCTCCAGTCTAGTCAAGTCAAGTGGCCTTATTGTCATTTCAACCATATACAGCTAGTACAATACACAGTGAAACAAAACAATGTTCCTCCAGGACCATGGTACTACATCAAACAAACACAAAACTACAAGAGACTACACATTACTACATAAATGCACATGCAAATGTGTGCAGACAGCACAAGACAGTACAAAACTACTAAAACAGTACAATAAATAAGACAGTACAATAACTACAAACCGGGACAATAGGCACAGTAAGAGACAGTGCAGTGCCGACCGGTACACAATTCTAATACGAAAGTGTCACATATAACAGTAGTGCATAAGAATATCAATATAATAAATTGCTGGGAATGTAAACATAATGTACTATAACATTAGTATTCAGCACAGAAGCATATACTATATATGGACATAGCAGTTATTGGGGTAGACGCTAGGTAGAGAGTATAGTAATGACAAAAAATTATATACAATATTTTATAAATACAGTAGCAGAAAAACAAAATGTAGGTAGTAACTACAGAAATGTGCAAAAATTGCAAAGGGAGTGGGATGGTGTTCAGTTGAGTGTGTGTGTGTGTGTGTGTGTGTGAGAAGAGTTTGTGTGAGGGGTGCGTGGGGTCATCCACAATGCTGGTAACTTTGCACCTGCAGCATGTGGTGTAAATGTCTATGGTGGAGGGAAGAAAGACCCTGATGATCTTCTCAGCTGTCCTCGCTATCTGCTGAAGGGTCTTGCGATCCGAGATGGTGCAATTTCCAAACCAGGCAGTGATGCAGCTGCTCAGGATGCTCTTGATAGTCCCTCTGTAGAATGTGGTGAGGATGGAGGGTGGGAGATGGGCTTTCCTCAGCCTTCGCAGAAAGTAGTGATGCTGCTGGGCTTTCTTGGTTATGGAGCTGGTGTTGAGGGACCAGGTGAGATTCTCCACCAGGTGAACACCAGGGAATTAGGTGCTCTTGACAATCTCCACAGAGGAGCTGTCGATGTTCAGCGGAGAGTGGTCACTCCGTGCTCTCCTAAAGTCAACAACAATCTCTTTGGTTTTGTCCACATTGGCTCTGCACTAGTCTGTTGCACCTCCTCTCTGTATGCTGACTCATCGTTCTTGCTGAAGAGCCCTACCATGATCGTGTCATCGGCAAACTCGCTGATGTGGTTCGAGCTGTGCGTTGCTACACAGTTGTGAGTCAGCACAGTGAACAGCAGTGGACTGAGCACACAGACCTGGAGGCCCCAGTGCTCAGTGTGGTGTTGGAGATGCTGTTCCCGATCTGGACTGACAGTCAGGAAGTCCAGGATCCAGTTGCAGAGGGAGGTGTTCGGGCCCAGCAGGTTCAGCTTTCCAGTCAGGTGCTGAGGAATGATTGTGTTGAATTCTGAACTGAAGTCTATGAACAGCATTCGAATGTATGTGTCCTTTTTGTCCAAGTGGGTGAGGGCCACATGGAGGGTGGTGGTGATGGTGTCATGGTGATGGTGTGTATTTTCCTGTCTGTGGAAAATACACACTCAGAGGGAGAGTAGATGTCTCAAATGTACTTCAGACTTGATAAGCCCATGTTTGCAGTACAAAGATACAAAGATATACACAAACAAATCTTGTTATCCACTACAATGAGTCCTCAGGCTAAACAACTGCACAACTGGATAACTATACTTCCATAGCAAGGGTAAATTCTGAGCATGGTGGCTGGATTATGTGAGCACCACAAGCATCATTCACTTTTTAGGCAGGGAGCAAAGATAAGCCTGTTTAGCAAGAACACATTAAAATCCATCACTTTCTAGCATCCTTTCTATGCTTATTATTTTACTTTATAACATAGCGAGGTTGAATGCTTGGATCTGATTGGCCACAAGGTGTGCATTATTTTTGTATAACAGCAGGGCTCGGACAGCAGTTCCAGCTGTAACATGAACGATAGGCTAATATTAATGCGCTCATTCTGATTTGTTATTGTTTCTATAGTAACAGCTCATACACAGGGACTTGTATGATGGACCCTCCAAATAATCTAAGACTAACAAGAAACTAATTTTTTTTTAAATGTTGTTTAACAATGTTAAAATGTATAATGGTTGATGAGTTGATTTTTTTTGTTAGGAGACATTTATTTAACATTTATGGAAGGAGTCTCGGTTGTAAACACTTTGTAAGTCGAAGTTTCCCAGCTCAGGAAAGTCTTCAGGACAGAGGATTTTATGGTTTCTCGGTAAAATGACAAGCTGCGTTTTTAGAAAAAGAGAGAGAGAGACTGGTGAAGGAACGACTGTTTATCGCAGCTATGACGTAGGTGAGAACAAGAACTAACTTGTCTCTTGGATGTTCCACAACTTTAAAATGTGCCACGTGCGTTTCATTAATAAATTAAATATAATCATTGGAAATTGCTGTGGTAATAATTGTTGTGGTGTAATTGTTGTGGTGTAATTGCTGTTATTCAAAATTAATGCACCTCTGGGGGTGGGGACGGAAGCGGCACTCTGCGTCATGCCACATCACACCTCCCCAGTCATGCATTTTTTTTCCACATAACAGCACGGTCTGTCTTGTGTTATTCCTTACTTGTTGGATTCTTTCATTCTCTCACTCCCCTGTTTGTTTGAGACAAGCCTCTTTTTAGTACCCATTCTTTCTAGCTTTCATTCTCGTCTCTCACTGTTACAGCATGAGCACCTATATGTAATTCTACATTTCAGTAAGTCTTGGTGGAAGGACAGTATTCAATACTTTCATCTTTTTAATGTAATTGGATACTGTGTTGGAGGATGACTTGAGGCCAAAGAAATGATGATCCTGGTTATAGAGTATCATTTTCTCTCCTAACTCAATGTTTATGGAAGGCTGAAGGAAACCAGAGAACCTGGATAAAACCTACATAGACGCAGGGACTTTCTTTTTTCATATTTTTATGAGGTAATTAACGTGGGAAGATCCCAGATATCCAAATTAACAATTTTGGCAGATTTGTAGATATAGCAAATTTATATAATCATGACTGAGACCATTCTTTACAATGAACCACAGTATATTCTTAATATACATATTATTAGGAGTTTTTTTTTTTTTTTTTCAAAAGACAGGCATTTTCAAACATAGAGTCAGGAAGTGCATGCCGCTGATTTCAATAATCTGAAAAAGAAACCCAGAAAATCAAGTGAAGCACCGACGTATCATTAATGTATCATTTGGACTTCGGTGGCTGATTTAAGTCGCCAAATCTGCAAAAGTCTCAATGTCATTTGAAGAAACTTGTAACACCCTCCTTCATCTCTGCTGAACATTGTTCCTGAAAGTGTGTGACCCAGATTCATCTTCCTCATTTCCATTTCTCAGATATTTTTCTCTCCTCTCATGTAGAGCCTCTCTGCTCATTCGCACGTAGCCAGTCGTTATTTCTAATGTTTGGAGGCAGTGAGATGGTCTCCTGAGCCTGGAGTCATTTACTTTAAAAATGCTTCCACTAAACAGAGGAACTCAAAGGCGTGGGTAATAAATCCAGCGTGTCTCGCTTGCCTGGTGCTAATACTTAATCAGCTATCAACGGGCTTCTGAGTGCTCTCCACTCCAGCAAGTGCCCTCGGAAATGAATTTGTTTCTTAAATTGGAGTTTGTATCTGCGCTTTAACATCGTATTTAATTGGCCTTAGTGGGCAGTTGCACACTCTTCACCAGCTTGTCTGAATTAAAAAGGACTCTTATCTTGTCACTGCTGTCCTATTAAAATGCATTGCACACACAGCTCTACATGTGCTTGATTAGAATAAAACCGGTCACGTATTAGTTCTTGTTTATTTTATAGTGTATTCTATATCACTTTACTTACATATTTACCATCAAGCCTTTTGTATTCCACTGCAGATGTAAGAGTGGAACCGGGTTTCTGTTTTATCCACACAGTCATCTCTTCTCACACGCAGAATAAAATACAAAGAGCAAGACACGGCAAGCAGAAGTGTCAGTGATCGTCTCTATCCTCAGGCTCTGTGGGACTTTTTACCTCTGTGCAAAAGAATATATTTAAAAAGTGCTGATTCAAAGCCGTTGGAAGTGATAGCATTAGATTAAGAACAGGAAATGAGCCCTCCAGCAGCAACCGATGAACTGATCTTCAGCTCTTTTTATTAAGACCAGGACAGGACTGAATATCCACACACCCAGTATATTGACATCCTGGCAGAGGTACATCATTTAAAGCTTCCATATGAGCTTGACTCTTTCTCAGATCCACAGCATTGACATTTGGCATTAGACTGTAGTAAGGCTGCAACTATAAGTTATTTTGGGTTTTGAACATTCTGCCAAATCGACGTATTATATTCTATAAGAATTAGAAAAGCTTAAGAGTGTGTATTTTAATGATTTAATAAAAGAAAACCAGCAGGAGAATATGAATCATATTAAAAGCTCTTCTGTGGGAAATCATTCAATTAAATCTAAATAAGGAACTTAAAACATATCCTTAATCACCTTTTTCAAACAGTGAACTTGTTTACAGCGGACTGTGTGAGTAATAATTTACCTACACCAAATTATAACGCCTGAAACAAATTAACACAAATGACAATAAAATTATAGATTATCAAATTACATTCTCATGACTAGCTTTCTTTCACCGCCTTACTTTGTTACTTACACCCTTATTAAGACTACTTTGCATGTGATTAGTAGTTTTATGGTATGAATGGTTAATTTTGACCAGCAGTTTTCTACTGCCCCAGAATGTGAACTAGCATGCTCTCATTTACTTTCATTTAATTTCAGGATTTCAACAATGCTAGCTAGCAGACTGGAGCAGTATATTCAGTATTCAAAAAGCTGTTACATTTTGTGTGCTGACAGATTTGTAGATCACTGTCTGATAATCTGATCTCATGCTTCTGACCTCAAGAATTGCACAAAAATAATACGAAGAGATCAGAACAGATTTACCTGGAAAATTCACTTTTTTGTTGAAAAACGTGGTTATTCAGAAAGAGAACAATAACCTTGAACATGACTGTCCATGCTGGAGAGAGGGCATCGTTATCCAAAGGCCAAGCAGCAGGAGCTCTCATTAATCAAAATGGCAGGAGGCCTGCGTGCAGTGTTAGTTTTCTACAGTCTGTTATTAAAGAGGAGGACATGGCTGAGTGCTGCCTACCTTGTTCATTTGTGCCGTTTCCAAATTTTTAATTATGTCTCTTTTGATGTCAAACTTTTAGAATGATTTGCTTCAGGATAACAATGAGAGTAAAAATGCCTGAAAGTTTTTTATTTATTTATTTATTTTTTAAATACTAAGGTCAAGGATTGAACCTTTTCAAAAAATTTAAATGTGTTTGAAAACACTTGATTTTTCCATCACAGTTAGACCAAGTCATGTTTTGTAGAAAACAAAAGTAACTTCTACAAGTATAGAATTTGTCTGGCCAAAAAAAGAAACTTCTTATAAGCATGTAACAAGTTCTGCAAGAAAGGAAAAACATTTTGGCATTTATAATTAGTGTGAAATAGTTTTTGCATCACACTTTTTAAGTAAATTCAGCTTGAAGTAATTTTAAGTAACACCTTTTATGTACACAAATATGTGAGTTAAGACAACATTTTTTACTTAAAAAAATCTAACACCAGTAGAATCTACCAAGTAATTGCAAGTTGATTCAAATTAACATTTAAGCTTGTTATGTAGCTCATTTACACTAACATAAGGAAATTAATCGAGTTGAACCTAGGTATTGAGTAAAACTGGTCT
Organism: Pangasius sanitwongsei; assembly: GCA_037576675.1. Taxonomy (NCBI): domain Eukaryota; kingdom Metazoa; phylum Chordata; class Actinopteri; order Siluriformes; family Pangasiidae; genus Pangasius; species Pangasius sanitwongsei. The sequence goes on along the minus strand of CM075005.1, from coordinate 3,360,574 downwards.
GCTTACTGCACTGCTCCCGAGCATTCAATATCTTAAAATAAACAACACAGACAATTAGCACAAAATAAAGCATTTTTACTTTAGTTTTGGACTGAGCTTGCAATACAATGGTTGAAAAAACATTGAGTTAAATTGAGTTCATTAAGTAAAGCTAAAAATATTAGAAAAACATACGTTTTTGAGTTTAATCTATTTATATTTATATATAATGGCTGTTGAGCCAACAAATCATTTTTTTCAGTGTAGCATACAAAGCCGTTATAGTACTTTTGACAGTTAAGATAATGTTAGCTTTGTTTCAGGACATTGAAATTCACGACATAACATTACATTTAATGTCTTTATGTTAAAAGTGTCGTGACTGTCTTTTGTTTTAAAACATCATGTCATCATATAGTTAGATATAAGCAGTATATGCTGTATATTCGTCAGATGGCGGAGACGATGACAATTCCATGTTAAGAGTCCTTATTTTTAAACAGGCAAACAAATCCAAGACATGAGGCAGAATCAAAGTCAGAATACAGGAAGAATGCGCAAACAGCATTGTATCTGCACTGTAGTGGGAAAGAGTCTGATCTTGAATTGCTGCCAAAAATAATCAAATTCCACTTAAACCATTGTTATATTTCTGTCCTAACAGCATAGGTTTGATATAACATAATTCTTTGCCATGTCAATCCAGTCCACCACTTTACAACAGATGCAGCTTGAAATGTAAGAATGTACCAGATTTTTTTTTAACCTGCAGTTTTGTATTTAGAGGTTACATTTAGCTTTCACTGCGCTGGGTTGGCACCTCGTCCAGGCTGTCCTGTGCCTTGTGCCCTGAGTTCCCTGGGATATGCTCCAGGCTACCCCTCGACCCTGTGTGGGATAAGCGGTATGGAACATGGATGCATGAATCGATATAGCTTCCGGCACTGACCTGGAACAGCGATAATGTGTAAAAGTCTTTAATGGCACATTGCTGCAAAACAGCATGTTTCTTTCACTAAACATGTCTCTTATTTTTGTGGGTAAACTAGTTGAACCTTGGCAAACAATGATAAAGACTGATTATTTCTAGTGGTAACTTATATTTTTCCAACATCTGAGAATTTCAAAGCAAAACAAAAACAACCCTCCAGTTTCAACATTCAGTGTGTCTTAAGACATAAATTACATTTCTGCAATATCTCATTGTCTTTAGGTGTTTTCCATCTCTGTGTTAGATCTGAAAATCACGGTTATGAATGTTCAGTAGTGTTCTGTTTTAATATCCAAGGTCTCAGGTGCGTATGCATGACACGACCCATGTGAATGAAGGTAACAGCCTGTTCTTTCAAATTCACCTTTAATCTAATTGTTTTGTTTGTGAGCAAAATAAGGTCTTTCATCTCCAGATGAAGTGCGTCCCTTGGTTCCTCTTGTCAGCACACACAATGGCATTAACTTTGATAGCCTGAGGCATTCATTAAAGGAGAAATATAGTAAACATTTATTATATGAGAAAGAGCAGTGTGTGTCTCATGAGCTGGACAATAAGTGTGTCACAGTGATGAATTGGCTGCATTTCCTACAAGACCTTTTTTTCTTTCCTCCTTCAACCAGCAGAAAAGATATTGAGGAAATAATATTTTCTAGTATAATACCTGGCCAGCATATAGGAATACAGTTTGTTTAATGCTTCATGGGACAACAGGATGCACAGCTGCCACTGGAGTTGCTAGTTTATTCGTTACTAAACTGTCATCTCAGCGCAAATGTGTATAAAATTATAATCCAGTATAATATAGTAGCTACTAAACTATTTTTAACACATATGCACTGAGCTGCCAGTTGATTAAATATAATAGTCTGCTCTTTTTGTAGAGGCTTCTCCCTAAAAAAAGGTTAGGATTGATGCAGAGATGTAAACAAAGTAATTAGGGATTCATTGATACCGATACAGGCATCAGCTATCAGTCTGATACCATGCTCATTTACCTGTACTCGTAAAAAAAAAAAAATGCTACGATTACAACATCTGCTAACACATATTTCTATGTGACGTAAGCCTAGTGTACATCGTCACTCTAATGAATACACAACATGTCAAAGTAAAGCAGACGGAGCTCTGTGAAAATATCCAACGGCGGAACTACACCATCTTCCTACAATACAAATAACCTGATAAAATCTGAAACGTAAAACTCAGCACGAGGAGTTCATCACTAGCAGCATACAGTAGCAACCAGAACTGCGGCAAATGCTAACAAGACAAAAAAAAATGCCTACAGGCGACATTAGGAGCGTGGAAATAGTAGCCAGTATGTTGTTCTTGACGATCAGATACCACGGTCATTGACAAGGAGGGATTCTGATGCAATGAAAACAAAACTGTACTCACAGCTGGAGCAAAACCCACTTTTCACCACTGCAAACCCTACTTGATCAAGGGTAACTGATATAGCTAGTTAATAACTTCAGCTAGCTAAAGTTATAAAGAACAAGCCGAGTAGCCTAAAAACATGAACATGTGCGCTTTTTATGGCCGCTGTTTAAAACAGGGAAAGATGAGCAGAGCTTGTTCCATGACGTCCCTGATTGAGTAATATTAAATAGGTTACTCATTTTAGTATCAACAAGTAGCATAAAGCATGTGCATGTTTTCATTCTTCGTGTGAAAAAAGTGGTATCAGTACATCCATGACAGTAACCACGACTGAGAAACAGAGCACACATGCACCAAAAAAGCAGACAATTACGGCTTAGAACCACTGTATTATTATTATAAGCAGGAATTTGCAAAGCCTAGTGACAATAATGATCAGGGGAAGCTGAAGAAGGCGCTGAGGAAAACAAGAGCCAGACTGCCACGCTACGTGACTTGCATTTCTGCAAATGTTGAGCAAACTTGAAGCTGGAGTCATAATTATTAAGCATGTCAGGCACACATTTCCTGACATTACATTGAGCATGTAGGCATTGAGTTCATGTCAATCAAATCTTACAGAAAAAAATAGCCTAGTACTGCCTTAATTTTTAGTTAATGACTGTCCTTTAAGATCTGTTAATCAAAACACCCTACATCATTTTGCATTAAGGTTGTCTCATTAGAGTGCTAGATTTTTTTTTGTAGTCTAGCTGTGTGCAGTAACAGAGCCACTCTTTGTATGTGCAGTCAGTCAGGGCGTTGGTGGTGGATGAGGTCAACATCAGATTAGCGAGGGATCAGCACCCGTCTGACAAATGACATTTTCTCAGGAGTAATGGTGCTCACCTCACATACACACACACACAAAACCTTTTACTTTCAGACAGATGTATGGAAGGGGGGGGGGTTGTAGTGGAAATCTCAATTGTTGTTGTGTTGCAGGGGGAAGGAGATAAACAACAGCTTTTATTTTTTAATTTGTTTCATTTTGTTTACCTTCAAGACACTCCACTGTTCCACTGTTGAGAAATACGTAATTGCTATAAACTAGGTGATTGACTACTTATTTGGTAGACACTTTGACTTAGAATGCTCTCCAGTGGTTGTATAAGGTAAGAGACTCGGTCCTAGGATTACTATGCGTAATTTGCTTTTATAGTCTTAAATATACAGTGAGGTATATGACAGGTGCATCTGCTATTGAGGCAGATTTTTTAGCCATCACTTCAATCACCAGAGCAATTTCCATCGTCATGTGTGTGAACACAGGCACAGCTATTGCACATTTTGTATAAAGAGGCACAGGTTGGTATATTGTTTCATCTTTATTATAATATGTGAGCATTGTAAACTGTCATCAGAAATGCAAAATGCAGGCTGACAAGGTAACACAGATAATCCATAATTGCCTACAAAGAAAACAGGTAAGAACAAGTATTGGAATTGAACGTGAAAAACACAAGGGTTTAATGAAACACAAAAACAAATAGGGTTACACAAACTAATCAGTGGAAAACAAGGGACAGGCACACACAATTAGAGAAACAGACCAGGAACAACACCTGGCAGAGACAGAAGTGAAACCAAACAGAAGTAGATTTGTGAGGGCTTTTATTATAAATGATTTATTATGAAGAATTGAACAATTAGGGTAATTGTGCTTGTTATGTCAATATCCAGACAGTCCAGTCTGACAGAGGACTACTGTTTGGGCTTGAAGGAACATTGCATCATTTAGTCGAGGCTATCTGGCTATAAATTTATAGAAAAGTGAAATGTATTTCATGTTCTGTTCGTGTCTGTGTGGGTTTCCTACAGGCTCTCTGGGTTCCTCCCACTTCCAAAAACATGCCAGTAGGTGGATTGGTGATTTTTATTTGCCCCTAGTTATGGATGAGTGTGTATGTGTGTATGGGGCTCTGTGATGGACTGACCTCCCATCCAGGGTGTATTCCTGCTTTGCATCCAGTGTTCCTGGGATAGACTTTGGATCCACTGCCATCCTGACCAGGATAAAGTGCTTACTGAAGATGATGATGATGATGATGATGATGATGGTGATGATGATGTGCTTGACTGTCGTCATTGTGCAGAAATTTGGAGATTCATTTTGAGGTGTATCTTAAAGAAATGTTTTCATGTGAATCCTGGGAAAAAGTCATACAGTTCCTTCTGGAAGACAGTAAAATTTTTAGAAGTTTTTTCATTATGTTTTAGTTACCTATCCTGATTGCTCTCACCTGTTTTCAGTTCACCTTTGATTAGTTCATGATTTTATACCCTCCTGTGTCTGTGGTTCAAGGTGAAGTCTTATTGTGCATTTTTGTTGTCAAGTCCAAGCTGTGGTTCCTAGTCCCATGTTCTCTGGTGTTGAACCTCGCTCATGTTTATGATTATGGATTACCCATGTATTGGGTTGTTGTTGTAGTCTGCCTGTGTTTTGATCCCTGCCATGGATGCTGACTACAATTTTCAGATGTGCTCTAATTTGGGGTGTAATGATACACTCCATTCACGATTTGATTCGATTCATGATACTGGCTTCATGATTTTGATTCGATTCTGAGGATATTTTGAATGAAAGTTGAATGAGGAAAAATGGTAACAGAAGAGACTATTTTTTAATTATCTGTAATAAACAATGCAAAACTGTGCATTTTGTCTGTATAAAACTAAATAAATCAAACATTGCTACGAAAAGAGGTTTAATATTGTAAACAAAATGTACTACAGGTACACTTTATCTTAAAAATAAATAAATAACTGTTTATGTCTGAGCTGAGGACTTTGAAAATGATCAATTAAAACATAATGAGGTCTATAGAAGAAATGGAGCAGATGTGTTGGAAGCAGGAAAAATGGGCAAGCATAAGGATCTGACCGACTTTGACAAGGGCCAAATTGTGATAGCTAGATGACTGGGTCAGAGCATCTCCAAAACGGCAGGTCTTGTGGGGTGTTTCCGGTATGCAGTGGTTAGTACCTACCAAAAGTGGTCCAAGGAAGGACAATCAGTGACCTGGCAACAGGGTCATGGCTGCCCAAGGCTCAATGATGCGCATGGGGAGCGAAGGCTGGCCCAACTCGTGTGATCCCACTGAAGCGTGGGACCAGTGGTTTGAAAAATTGCTGAAAAATTAATGCTGGCTGTGATAGAACGGTGTCAGAACACACAGTGCATCACAGCTTGCTGCGGATGGGGATGTGTAGCTGCAGACCAGTCAGAGTGCCCATGCTGACCCCTGTCCACCTCCAAAAGTGCCTACAATGGGCACGTGAGCATCAGAAGTGGACCATGGAGCAATGGAAGAAGGTGGCCTGGTCTGATGAATCACGTTTTCTTTTACATCATGTGGACGGTTGGGTGAGTGTGTGTCACTTACCTGGGGGAGAGATGGTGCCAGGATGCAGGAAGAAGGCAAGCTGTCACAGGCATTGTGATGCTCTAGGCAATGTCATGCTGGGAAATCTTGGATCCTGGCATTCATGTGGATGTTACTTTAGGTACCATCTCCCTAAACATTGTTGCAGACCAAGTACACCCCTTCATGGTAATGGATAATGCGCCCTGCCACACTGTGGGATGTGCTGGACAAACAAGTCCAATCCATGGAGGCCCCACCTTGCAACTTACAGGACTTAGAGGATCTGGTACTAACGTCTTGGTTCCAGATAACCACAGCACACCTTCAGAGGTCTTGTTTTCTCGGCACAAGGGGGACCTACACAATATTAGGCAGGTGGCTTTAATGTTATGGCTGTTTGGTGTATAATGCATGTTGGCCATTGCAATCCAGAGCTATTGGGCTGTCAGTCACTTCACAAAAGCAGATCTCTCAGGCTCTCCACAAGAGAACACGATCATGTGACTTGTGTGCTCTCTGTATATTTTAAAGCTGTATGTATATTATAATTTGAATAATAATTATATGTGCAGATAACGTTCAGTTTATGCACTTGTGTCCTGCCTCTAACACTCACTGCACTATGCTGGACTGATATCACTATCTATGATTGAAATTATTTGTAAAATAATTGTGGAAAAAAAATCTGTGAATTTAAAGACTAATAATAATTAGAATTAAATTGCTGGACTTGTGTATATAGAGGGTTGTACTACAGTTTTCCTCCCTACCGTACACGCTCTCAGACCTGACTCGGAAAGGCCAGTGGGATGGAGTGAGATTGAACTGTAGGAAGCCTGCATCAATCTGGACTTCAGCCTAACAGAATGACATGGTGGAAAACAGACCAGGCGTCAGTGGACAGCAGGTGAGAAAAACATCCAATCACTGTCTCCCACAGAACAAAAACTTGCAGCTGTGACAAGGCGCGCACTTGCAGTAAAACTTGCAGTATTACCTCATGGGTTGTCCGTTTGACCTCTCCACCCCTCCAGTGGATTAAGCAAAGGACTCCAACCCCCAGGTCACCTAATGTTTCATGACTCTGCAGGACAATGCTTTCTGGGTTAAGCACTGGTCAGGACACAAACATACCAACACAGATGGCTTCACTTGTGTGTACAGTCTCAGAATGTGGTGAGGTGTGAAGCGGAGATCTTAGGCCTCAGCAAAGGGTGTGCCACCAAAATGCAATGCGCAACAAGATCAGTAAAATGAACTGTTACAAATGCACATGCACAAGGCTGATAATTATCTCAGGCATCCCTGGTTGGTGACTCATTGGGACTGGCACAGACAGTGGGAAAAGATAGAGAACACACTGGATTTGTAATAAAATCATGGTTATATTTACAGTTATGTCACTTTGTCCAAATACCTTTGAGCCCCTGAAAATGGAGGTACTTTGCTTAAAATG
>CM075005.1:3324080-3346353 GCA_037576675.1 Pangasius sanitwongsei | reverse complement strand
CATTTATTTCTGTAAAGCTGCTTTGTGACAGTGTCCATTGTTAAAAGCGCTATACAAATAAAATTGAATTGAATTGACTGGTTCTTGTTCATAGTTCCCATTAAGTTGCATGTAACCTCTCTCCTTGGGCCTTCCATCATAGTAGTATTCCATGTGAACACAAAGGTCTCTGGAGTTTACACAGAATGGTGCAAAAAACAAAAAACATTCTATGTGTGGAGGGTCTGCAGGCTGAAACACCTTGAGATGAGAGAGATCAGAGGAGAATGACCGGACTGGTCTGGTCTGACAGGATATCTATAGTAACTCAAATAAAGCACAGCCATGGTAAGCAGTTTACAACCATGGTGAGCAGATCTCAATCTCTCTCTTATCAACAAGGTGTTTCCTCCCACAGAACTGTTGCTTACTCAATGTTTTTTTTGTTTTTCACAATATTCTGTGTAAACTCTAGAAACTGTTGTGTGTGAAAATCCCAGGAGATTAGCAGTTTCTGAACCCATCTGGCACCAACAAACACACCATGATCAAAGTCAGAGAGCTCACACTTTTTCTTTATTCTGATGTTTGATATGAAAATTGACTGAAGCTCTTGACTTGTATCTGCATGATTTTATGCATTGTGCTGCTGCCACATGATTGGCTGATTGGATAACTTCATAAATGAGCAGGTGTACAGGTGTTCCTATTAAAGTGGATGATATATATACTTGTATGTTTATTGCTATTTATTTATTGGAATATTGACATACATGGTGTACTCATCAATACACACCTTTGGTTAGTGTGTTAGCTGTTTTGTTAAGCAGTTTGCCTGTGCTGACTAGTCATCATGAAAACCATATGTTGTATATACTGTATCTGAGATGAAGCAACTATAATTGCAATAAAATAGCAGTTTAGGAAGAACAGATAATAATAAAAGCATTGTAATTTACACATAGCTGTTGGTGTTTCACACAAAGATTTTCTGTTTGTAGAAAAAAAACCCCTGAGGAAGCGAAAGCTCAGAAATCTTTATCATAACCACCGCCTAAAGCCCTGAAGTGAATCAGAGCAGCGGCTCAGGCTTGCACGCTTTAGAAGAGAAAAAGAAGGCTAATGAAGAGAGGATGGGCACAGCACGCTTAAACATGCTTTTGAGCTGCTGTCAAACTCTTCATTCAGTGACGGTAATTAGATTTTCAGGTTGCACAGTATAAAACATTTGTCTCTAATCAAAATCACTCCACAACATAAGTCAATGTTTATAATCTAATGACAAGCCTTATTGTCTGTAACTAGGATCGCAGAAGGAAGTGTGAAGGAGCTTGTATTGTAAAATGATATTGCCGAGCCTCAGCTCTGTTGCTGGGAATCAATATAGACATTTAGGGGAGTTTTACAGCACAGCATCCACATCATCTAGGATCAGGATCATTAACCTGCTTACTATGTAGCTTAAGAGACATAGAACTGGTGGTGTGATGGGGTTTCATGCACTGTATTGGTTTCAAGAACCATAAAGTTTTAAAACCTGGGTCAGGTATAACAGAACAGACATTGTCTCTGTCTGTTGTGTGTGTTTCATCTCTTTCCACTGTTATTGTGCCTTCCAAAAAAACTTATAAAACATTGATGTTAGCTAGCTGTGATCTCTAGACATGACAGTAAGCAAATGGTTTCTTAATGATGTATGCTAAATTGGAACATTTTCCCCCTGAAAGCCCATTGAAATTGCTTTGTTTGTACAAGCACATAGCTTTATGCTTTATAGACATAGAGACTATCTCTATCACCATGGAAATAGTCCTTTTTTTTTTTTACTTTTTTAAAAGCCATCCTAAGCTTACCGTCTAGAATTTCCATGGTGCAGTGGAGTGATTCATTCCACATAATTGAGTGTCTATTGAACTTCCATCTACATTGCCTTAGTTCCAAGAAAAAGGACTCAGAAAAGGCTAATCATCCAGCTTGGAGTTAAGTTTTCTGGGCAAATGAATTCTGGTAAAATGAATGACATCAGAGAAAGAGAAAAATACAGTTTTAACCCCACAGACCCAATGCGACGGCCAGCATGTCTGCGCCGGATTCACAAATCTTAATGCTGATTTAGGAGGAACATGTTATAATTATTGTGTTAATCTTTATTGTTAATATTTAGGTTTGCACCATGGCATAGTGAACTCCTAACGAGCAGGCATGGTGTGAAACCGTACATTCAGTGCTGTGAACTCTCAGACACGGCACTAGCCATAGCATCCTCACGCTCTGCTAATAAGGGGTGAGAAGGTTGGCTGGCCATTGGACTGTAAAATATTAGCCTCCAAGTTGTAGAGTCTCAGGTCCTGAATAATTGATTGCAAATGAGCCATGTCTGCACCACATCTTTGACTAAAGACATCCAAAACACCCAAAATTCAAGCTGTAAGTGATGAATTACATTTCCAAAAGCTCTTCATAAGTTAAATAAAACAAATAACTAACTAAATAATTAAAATGTTTTTATTTTATATGCTCTGAAATAGGCATGAAACACTGAAGTTACAATAAGAGACATATTCCAGTACAGGATTCACCAAACGATATTGACAAGAGACGATATTGACACCAGACGATATTAACACAAATAAAATATTAAATTTTAATACATTTATTTTGTTATGACAACAAATTGAACACTGCACTATCAATATGTTGGTATTGCAAGAAACGTAGATCACGATTTATAATATAAGGTGTAATTTCCCCCTATTATTTGCTATACATGCTATTTTAATCTATTTCAGTGTCATAAATGTATTTCATGGCAACGTTATTAATATAGAAAGACTGTTTGATGGTAGATTGTGCCTTAAAAGATTAGGCTAAATCACAAATTAGTGTCATCTAAAATGCATGAGCACGTCACTCTTACCTATTTAATTGTACAGATGAGATAAACAACAGTGTTATTTTGTATTTCCTCATCCTTCCAAAATTAGTTTCTGGTTACACCACTGCCAGCACAACACACAACATGCGTCTAAAGCATTTTTAGACATGAGTGTGACTTACATCAAGCACAGCGCACAGTCAAGCCAGCCATGATAGAAACAAGAGTGATGCATTAACTGGCAGTTTATGGTAACTACCTTCAGATGGCTATGCTACGGACCTGCTGTGAATTCTGGAGAATGTGGAAATGTTGAGCAGTTGTGCACTACGGGCCATTTCAATATTATTTTTTCCAAGTTAACATAGGTCAAATTAAACGAGGCTGTGGGCTTTGTGTTTGACAAGTGTGCCAAAATGCTTCTCCTGATTAGCTAAACTTTTTTGGACTGTTAAGTAAGCATGCTTCGACGCAGTTAGGTTCCCACTCGTAAACGTAGTCCTCTGTATGCTACTTCCTCTGGTGCAGCCGCCAGTGGTCTTGCGAGTATTTTGTATCGCACTATTTGAGACAGTGATATTCTGTCTCATGCCTACTCTAAAATTACATAGAGCTGACCAGTCTGGACTCAAGAATCAATACAAGTGTCACAAACTTTGTGAGTTGCTACACAGGTAAAGCAGTTAATAATATTCCTAAATTAAACTCCTAGTAAAATGCTTAGCTGCCGATTCTAAGTCGAGGTTATGAGGCATGTCATCCAGATTTCTTGCTGAGTTCCTCATGTTGGCTCTTTGGCAGTGGAGGGATTTGTAACACCTTTAGCATACTGGGTTAAACTGTGCCTCCCTATGAGCCTGTCTTTTCCATTAGTTGAAGGCATGAAACTTATTTTCTTTTGTCTGGGTACTTTGCACTCAAGCCGCTGTGTGCATCTGAGTTAAATTAGCATCCACAATTTTATTCACCCATAATGCAAAATACAACTTTGAATTAGCGTAGACTTGAGCTGAAAGTGTTTCATAGTATTTTGTGAGTGAGCTCATGTTACTTTGGCATCATTTGTTTTGAAATTAAATTCCACATTCTGCGTTTTTCAAGCACATATTAAAAATCAAATTGAGCCTTGACCTTAGAATTGACCCTAAAAACACTGTTGCTCATTAATAGCGTGTAGCTAATCATTTGTGCATGGATAACGCTGCACTCCAGATATACATTACGCCTATTTGCGAAAAGTTCACCAAACACAGAGGTTGAACTGGCTTTGAGAATTTTAACATATTTTATTATTAACCTTCAAGCACTTAATTTGTGACACAAAATTTAGGCTGACATAACTCATCTCCATCCTGACACAAAGTGAAGTAAAGTTATTTGTGAGCCATCAGTTTGAAAGCATTTTGATTCAGTGCATTATTGCAGGATCTGGCAACCTTTAAAGGTGAACTGATTCCTTTTGATTTTCTTTTGTAGCTCACAGAAACTAGAAAATATCATGACTATGGTAGATGCTGTATCATAGCTTTATAAAAACACCAACCACACCGTTTCCTAAGATCTGCCTAAAAAATAATTTGTAAATCGCCCATGTTCTCATCATTTTTTTTCTTTTTACTGGGCTTTCAGCAGTAAACTGGCTTAGCCGTTATTCTTCCAGATTTTATTGTAGGTCATTCAGGACGGATTCTATTTACCCAGCACAACGCTCCTCATGATAGAGCCTTCTGTTTGAAACCAAATTGAATTTAGGTTGTTTTTTTTTCTTTTGGTGAGAGTTAGACAGCGTCGCTGGATGACATAATTAGATGGCAGTGTTGGAAAAGGCATTGAAGAGCTCTGTTTGTAAATCTTTAGAAAAAAAGAACTATGTACTGCTTGTACATCATTAACTCTCTTTCCCTGAGTATGTATATATATGTATGTGTGTGTGTGTGTGTGTGTGTGTGTGTACTGCATATATCTCTATCCAGGCTTGTTTCCTTTATATCCAGAAGGGTTACCTCTTATGCCATGTGATTACATTTTTACATTTTAACAATGTACCTGCAGTATTTGTACATGCACGTGGCAAGGAGTTAATAATGAAAATCACACATTTGTATTCAGACTTAAGATGTAACCACGTTGTGGGCGGAGTTTGCAAAAAACAGAGGTGTGTCTCAGTTATGTGTGATTCCGACGTCCTTATACTTATCCTTCAAACCATCAATGTGTTCTGTAGATGCACAATATAAGTATGCTGGATCAATTGCTACTTTATAAGCAGCTGAATAATATGGCTATTGAGGATAGTGGTAGCTCAGTGGTTAAAACGTTGGCTTACTGATGGGAAGGTCATGAGTTCAATCCCCAGCACCACCAAGCTGCCACTGCTGGGCCCTTGAGCAAGGCCCTTAACCCTCAACAGCTCAGTTGTATAAAATTAGATAATTGTAAGTTGCCCTGGATAAGGGTGTCTGCCAAAATGCCGTAAATGTAATAAGGTGGGTGCAGTGATAAATGTGATAATTATAACTAGCAACTAGTAATATATTGGCAATATACTAGACTCTTAGTAGATTTATTTCAGTGCTTGACATATTCTCATTCATACACTATATGGTCAAAAGTATGTGGACACTTGACCATCACCCATATGTGGTTCTTCCCCAGGCTGTTATCACAAAGTTGGAAGCACACAATTGTATAGAATGTCTTTGTATGCTGTAGCCTTACAGTTTCCTTCACTGGAACTAAGAGGCTCAAACCTGTTCCAGCATGACATTGCACCTGTGCACAAAGCGAGCTCCATGAAGACATGGTTTGCCAAAGTTGGGGGGAGTTCAACAAGCACATATGGATGTATTGGACAGGTGCCCATAAACCTTTGGCCATATCATCATATTAGCCTTTTTTATTTTGATTTTAAAAATGCTATCTGATTGTTTCGTCTGTATTTTCTGTCTTTTTCAGACTTTTTCAGACTTCGACTTAGAAAGCGGCTGCATAACCAAACTCGATACGTGCAACTTTCCCTCTATAAATATTGACATAACTCACCAACTCTGAACCAACCCATCATAGTGACTTACGCTACTCTGTTAGAGTTGAGAGTGTGTATTATTACGTTTAAAAAAATGACTGATTTGCTGCTCAACAGCTTTGTGTCTAATGTTTGCAGAACTCCTGTGTACTAGTGCTCAATCCAGCTATTGTGTTTATTCACGGCTTGTCCTTCCTTCATCTCTCTTACTATAGGGGCAGTAGATGGATACTTAGCCCTTTATTATTATTATTATTATTATTATTGCGTTTTTGAAAAAAAAACAGATGCCTGTATTTTATACAGCCTCACTTGTAGACACAAAAATGTCTGCAAAATGAAAAAACATGAACGTAAATGTATGACATGAATGAAGGCGGGTGAGGCACTGTGTAAAATGCTGCGTTAAAATGTGCAAATATACAATTATTATTATCATATGTGGTCCTCACAGCAGAGTGTCATTCTGATTGCTTCTTTGTGCAGATGGAGGTTTTATGGCATGCGAGGACAGCCAGTGTGTTTTAATGTGAGCATTACAGAAGTGTGACTCACTGCATTTTATAATGCAGCCCATTCACACCGGCTGCTGGAGGAATGAAGGAAAGAGGACTGACTCCACTGAGCCTCATGCCTTAACAATAACAGTGGAAGACAGCTGGTGTGTGCTTACAATATGGTAATGCTGGTTAGCAGATCATGAAATTGCTTTTGCTTTAATGCTCCAATCAACAATCGCTGCAGTTACCAGGACCATTTTAGTGCTGCTGTAACAAGTGTTTTGCCTGACAAATACATTATGACCTTTTTATTAAAACGACTAATTGAAAAAGGTTCTTTGTGTCTGTGCTCTCCATTCACTTATACCATGGTCTGTCTGAATACTCGATTCTGATTGGCTGGAAGGTGTGCATTCAAACCGTTGATTGCACAGGTAGTTCCAGTCAGGTTAATTACCGTTCTAAATGAATATACTGCCTATAAACAATTGTAACCATAGTATCATACAGTTACAGTTACAGCATACAGTAGTTAAACTCACAGTTTCATTATTAGTAGAGACACGGCACAGACACGTCCCTTACTTATTATAGGTTGTTATAGATTAAATTATAGGTTGCACAGCATTACCTGGAGACGTTAGAGAAGCCATTGTTTAGTCAGACCTTGTTATGACATGTTTTGTAGCTAATTCATTCTGATATATATTCTATGTATGTATGTGTGTGTGTGTGTGTGTATATATATATATATATATATATATATATATATATGTCACAACCAAACGTAAAGTTTAACTTTCTACATTGTGCTGATGAAATATATTTACAGTTTCTTCAAGTATGTTATACGCAGAAACCCACTGTTGGTCAAAGCCTGATCCGGCACTGGGCTTGCACTGTCTCGTGCAACTCCAGTGGCTGAGGTTGGTTCCCTGGCCATGGCCTCACCACTAGCCCTCCAGGGACCACTCATATTGTATAGATTAATAACATATATTTATAGCACAGTGCAGTTGAATTCTCTGATCTGATTGATCTGAATTTTTTTCTTCCCTCAGAGCAACAGGCGTTACTGCCGTCAGTCAGTGATAGTTAGGAGGCACAACAGGACAATGGATTATTACACACGATATCACAAGCTGAGTAGAACGTTTGCAAGACAAGACCCTGTGTATGAGTTGTTACTATAGAAATAATAACATATTAGAAAAAGCGCATTAATATAAACCTGTCGTTTGTGTTACAAAATTGCTGTCTTATTATTATTATTATTATTATTATTATTATTATTATTAATTACCCATTAACAATGTCAGAAAACTCAAATCAGGACTGTAAGTAAAGTAACAAGTTATTAGTTGTAACTAAACTCATTATAACATTTTAATAAACTACACATGCAAACACTCTGTGGTGAACAGCAGCGGCGATACTTATTAAATTCTTGTACAGTGATGTCGCCCTGATAAACCACACGCTGTTTCATTTTCTTAATTTAAACCCCGTTCATGGCTTTATCTGTTCGGCAGCGTGGACATAGGAAGCTAAGATGCATCAGAGAAAGATGTTTTGTTGCTTTGCTCCACAGTCAGACAGCACGTTATTAAGGTTTGAATAGGATACAAATCAGGCGAAAAGGAAAAACATATTACGAGATACAACACACTTTACAGACACAAAGTTTTCACACAGACATTAAAATCGTCCAACTTTATAGCTATTCCTGACACTACTGTCAGTCTTCCAAAGCCTACACTCCACATAGTCAATGACTAATAATAAATGGATTTAAAAAAGTGTTTGTTGTTTAACAGAGTAAAATGTATAATTGTTGAGGTGGAAGTTTTTTGTTAGGGGACATTTATGTAGCATTTATGGAAGTATTCTCAAGTGTCAGCACTTTATAACAGTCATAGTGCTTTGTAAAGTTTCCCAACATGGGAAAGTCTTCAGGACGGAGGAGGTTCTTGGAAAAATGACAAGCTGAAATTTTGGAGAGAGCAAGAGAGAGAGAGAGAGAGAGAGACAGAGAGATGCTGGTGAGGGAATAAATGTTTTATCACGGCTATAATGTAAGTGAGAACCGGAGCTAACTTGTCTTGTGGACGTTCCACAGCGTCTAACTATAAACTCTTAAAAACGGTGATGTGTTGTTCATTAACAAATTAAACATTATAACTGCTTGCTTCAGACTGTGCTGTTATAAGGAATAAATATATGTATTTTTAATATTGAAAGTTTCATGTAATCTGGATTCACACCAAATAATCATTTCTATTTTGAATTTTTGTAGCTCAGTTTGTTCTTATGCCTTTTGCACTTTATCCCTAATCTTACTGAATGTTTTATGAATTCATATTTAATAATGTTCCCTTATAATAATTAATTAATAATGCCCAATGATATGTTTATTAAAGTATTTGGCTAAAATTTGAGATTGTATTCAGATCTTTGCTTCTTTGAGTGTAATACTAAAAAGGAAAACCCTACATGAAATATTCTTTTATTTTATTTATAATTTTTTTAAAGAGGATAATATGACCATTGTAGCAGTAACCACACACCGGTCACCATGACTTGTGATTCGCTGTCGTAAATTTAAGAAACATTTAGTAAGCTATTTAGCCATTAAAGAATTTAAGCTCCCGTTTATCTGCAGAGCTTGTTTCATGGTTAATTAGGCATGTTCCTTCACATCCAGACAATCAGTATCGCCTTCATTTGTGAAGAAACTAGAGAGGTGAAAGAATGGTCAATGTGTGTCTAGACTGTAGACTTTCATGTCTTATTAATGCAGCTCAGACAAGTAGCACAGTCAACACACTGAAAAAAACCCAGAACAACATCAAATTTCCAGATTTTTTTTTATGTTCTTTCCACTACGTAGGATGGGGATTTGATGTTGCAAAACTTTAAGAAGGATCGGGACGATAGCTTACGAGAGTCCTGATCCAGCGTAAAAAGTGTGCGTGTGTGTGTGTTATATTTTTATATTTAGATTTTTCACAATCACCTGGTCTTCATACATCTTCTGTAGCAACAGTAATCATTACAGTAAAAGGTCAGTGGAAGGTCCTCACAAAGAAAAACGTGTGTGTGTGTATGTGTGTGTGTGTGGCTATATTTTTACAACTTGTTGGAGACCAAATGTCCCCCCACATGGGCAGGAATAGCTGATCTTGTTTTGACTTTGTGGGGACATTTGGCTGGTCCCCATGATTAATTTTTAGCTACATTAATATTAAGGTCAATGGAAGATCTAGAAAGGCTAATAAGACAAACTTGTGTGTACACATTTAACCCTTTGAGAGGAACAAAATTGACTTGATGTCCTCAAATGTCCTCACAGCATCCCTTTTTGCAGGGTTTTTACTGTTACTGTAGCGACGGTAATCACGAGGGACTTAAAGCAATGATGTCTGTCGGGATGGCTACACAAGCAAGAACTAAATCTGTGTTCAGGCAGAAAACCAAAGTCATTAAGCAGCAACACTAATACTATGGCAGAACAGAGTCTGTTTCTGTGATTCACAAAGTACTTAAAAAATATCAGAAATTCATTATGATATCAGGTTCGACTTAGTGTGATTAGCTTTAGGTCTCTGAATCTGAGACCTCTTTATAAAAACAGATTGGATTATAAGTGTCTGGCCAAAATGCTCTGAATTCATTAACGGGAAATGGCATCAAATTCTAATACACACATGAAATGAATCACCTTAACATCACGTTCTTGGCGAGTATTCAAACCGGTGTTTTTGCTGTATTAGAAATGTGGGCTCTGGCTGCAGGAAGCAGCAAGTCACATTCACACTCAGCTCAGTTCCTCTGCCTTCCCTATTAAATCAGTGGAAGGGCTTCACAAAGAAGAATGTGTGCATGTGTCTGTGCACGTGTGTGTGTGTGTGGTCTAGACTCACAGTTGGCAGTGATGTTATTTCTGGATTTTAGGTGGCAAAAATGAAAGCAAAGTGTGCAAGTGTTCTTTAGTCAGGGTAGAGCCTCTGCTACAGCCCTGCTCCTGGTTCTCCTCATGGTTACACACGGCAGCCTCACGTGTCTCTATAAACCTGGAAACCTCCTGCCAGTATAATGTGTTTTCTGGGTGTGCTGGTTGAATGCCACTAGAATGAAGATGAAGATTGTAGTGTTAGGTTGAGCAGAATGCTTAAATCTATCCAAGGACAGTTTCTCACTTTTACGTTAAAATAGTCAGCTGAGAGAAATTCAGCATTACACCAGACAACTTTCTTTCCATGTATGTATGTGGGAGTGTATTTTGTCTTTTTCTCTGTATGTATTTTGAGGATCTTTGTACTGATGGGTGCTTGTGTCCAGTAATGTACTTTTGTAAAGTGCATTAGCATTAGTCATTTACTCTGCTCACACAATTAATATTGTCTATATACTGATGTGCGGTACTTCTTTGCTATTGCGGTTACATCACCATCATTTTGCTCCCAGCCATGTTTTCATTTTGTCTAGCTTGTGTACAGACACCCCTCCAAGATTTTTCTATTTCAGCACACAGACCTGTGAAATAAATCAAATAAAGCACTATGAAGGCAGAATCTACGGCAGGTTTCCATCGGCCTCGAATGAAGCAGAACATTGTGCAGACGGTCGCCCCACTGCTTTCTGTGCCGAGTCAGTAATTGCTAAATTTACTGGAATCAATGTGGAGGAAGCAGAAGGACTGCCAGAGAACCACCAGATGTGCCAGAGAGCACCGGAATGGAAGAAATGTTGAGAAGAGAGAGAGAAAGAGAGAGAGAGAGATGCTCAGCTTTAGATGAACTTTTGAACTTTAAGTTTAATCCATGAAGTGGCACTTTTTATCAGCGCCGGCCTCGGCAGGCGTTCTCAGGAGACCACAGACAGATGACTGCAAGGTCATCCATCTCACATAAGACAGAGTGTGTGTGCTGTGGAGCTAAAAAGGATCTCATAACACTTGGTGATATGTTGGTGTGTTTTTGTTTTGGCATCATACCACTGCGTTGTGAAGTGTTAATGAATTTTCTATAATAGCAGCTCTGACAGTAGTGCAGCTGCAAATTCACAGCACTCTTTCTAATACATTATTGTTTCTATAGTAACAGCTCATTCACAGGGGCTTGTATGGCAAACACTCATCATAATCTAACAATAAACATTATAAATTGTTATAAGTTGTTTAATAAAGAAAAAACATCTAATTGTTGATACTGTGAATTTTTATCTAAGGGGATGTTTAACACTTACGGAAAGAGCTGCATTGTTTCTTTCTTTTTAACTTCAAGAGAGAGGAAAAAAAGAGGCTGGTCAGTTCAAGACTGTTTATAGCTGATATAACAAATGAATTTTCATACTTGGCCCAAATACTTGCTCACTTGGGGGCAGGGCTTATAATCACAGATTTGCTTTCTTGTAGAAGAATTCCTTCCAAACTGTGGCTTTTTTTTTTAATTAATTTTCTTTGGTACAGCACTCAATCAGTGAAGAATAGTGCTTTTTGGAAATATTTTAAGAAGATCTTTAGCCATGCAAGCCAGCACGAGACTTGTATTTTTCAAGAGGCTCTCATTGCAAACACTCGCATAATTATAATAAGCTACTTATAGCGTGCCAGTCCTATAAAGGTCTTGTTTTAGTTTTATCCATAAGGTCTTCCTTCTCCTTCGCTGACCACAGCAACCCATTCCTCGCCATCACGAAACCTGAATTAATGTCGCAATTTGAACCAATCATGTTACTTGGCATATAGTACAGAGAGCAAACTGCTTCCACACCTGATGCAGACCGTGCCGCGGTTCAGTGGACACGAGCCCCAGACCACCATTTTCAAGAGGACCAAGTAATAATTAATAATAATAATAATCATTCTTTAATTAGTTTTAAAAAAAAACATGAGGTTAGTAACATTAATGCCGCTTTGCATTGGGCCGCATCACACCACAGTGTCGTGTACCAAACCTGCTGATTGTTTACAGATACAGGAAAGGTTTACGTGTTAATTGGCTTATTTTGTGCATGTGTTAATAGAGATGTGAAGTACTGTTTTGCTAGCAAGACAGTGCTGTTTGTGAAGTACTTGTTAGTTTGTCTTGCTCAATCATGCCAGTAGAGCACAGGTACTTGATGCTGTTTGTGGTGCATGAAATTGTTTCGTCCTTCACTGTCTGCTAGATTGGCATCGTGCGCTTTACAGACCAGAGAAAAACAAGACAACATTGGATTTTTGGGCTCTTTAATTCATTGGGTGCCTGGTAAATTGTTTGCTCTTGTTTTTAAACATAAACTGTGCCAGAATATTTGAGGTGCTCATGGCCGAATCAGAGAGCCAGAAATTACAGCATGAACTGCATGAAAATGAAGAGCAAATTTATTCAAGGCTGAGTCAGGCCGCTAGAGTAAGAAATGGAAATGTGATGTTTTATTAAACAGCTATCAGTGGACTGTAGAGTTACTTTAAGAAACATTTCTTTTTTGTTCTCGTTTTTGTTTCTTTTTTGCCTGTTTACAAGCGAATGCAACATTTGTAAAAAAAAATCTTTCAGGCTTTAGAACATGTGGTTTGATAAATGTTGGAGTAGACTGGAAATGTATGGCGTAGTTAGTCTGCACTGATTTACTACATACTCACTGGCCACTTTAATAGAAACACCTGTACACCTGCATATTCATGCAAATGTCCAGCCAATTATGGGGCAGCAGCACAGTGCATGAAATCATGCAGATACGGGTTAATAGCTTCAGTTAATGTTCACATCAAACATCAGAATGTGGAAAAATATGATCTCTGTGACTTTGACCATGGCATGATTGTTGGTGCCAGATGGCCTGGTTTGAATATTTCAGAAATTGTAGATCTCCTGGGATTTTCACATACAACAGTCTTCCACAGACAAACAAACAAAAGTGGCAGTTCTGTGACCGAAAACACCTTCTTGATGAGAGAAGTCAGAGTAGAATGGCCGGACTGGCTTGAGCTGACAGGAAGTATATGGTAACCCAAATAACCACTCTTTACATCTGTGCTGAGCAGAAAGGCATTGTAATTTTAGGCATTGTGCTGCTGCCCCATGATTGGCTGATTAGATAATTGCATGAATGAGCAAAGTTACAGGTGTTCCTATTAAAGTGGCCACTAAGTATGTGTCTGTGTTCTTCTTTTTGCTCTGCTTCATTGCTGTGGAGCACACAGGGGGCAGTGAGAGAAGGTAGTCTAGGTGGCACCTCATTTAGAGAAATTCAATCCTCGTAGTTAACAGCTATGCCCTGGAGGGCAGGTAATGAAATATTTCTAGGTGCTTTTACCTCTGCGTGACCTCATCTTTATGAGCTGGATATGGACAGTGCTCCTTCTCCTCTGGGTGTCAAATCCTTGAGTTGTGTGAAAACTGCAGAATAGCAGAAGAGCAGGAATAAATAAAGTCAAGGACTGAAATTGTGCACTCTAAGAATGGAATTACCTTTCGCGGGTGAAGAAGAAATTATTTCATATCCCGGTATATGTCTGGGGTTATGTAAATTTCCTCGAGCACGCTCTGTTTCTCACATTACTTTCTGAAATGGAGAAATGAAGAAACACTGACCTCAGGCAAGATAAATACCAGGTAGCAGGTCAAATGCTGAAAATGGAAATGGTCCAATTCTCAGTCAGATGTTTGAATTCCTGTTGCTGCACGTTTCTGCTCTTTTCTCCCTTTTATTACACAAATAGGACTTTTTATCGCACAAATAGGTGATGTTTCAGAGTAATACAGGTACATTTATAGTCCTCTCAGACATCATTTGCTCGATTTTAGTCTGTAAGTAGCTCTGTGTTTTAGTGCTTGACTAAAGTAAATACGTGAAGCAAAATACGAGAGGACGAAGAGATAAATTTAAATAATAAGTTTGTGGCAAATCACCAAGTTACAAAATCCTCAAAAGAGTGAAGCACCAAAGGGAGATGTGCAGTCTGTGACTGTGTGTGTGTGTTTATGCAATTACTTAAGAGATTAAGGAAGTATCTCAATATAGTAAATGCACACAGCCATAAACTTATCAGATCTAATGAAAATGGTGTCTTGTGCCTTTTTTCAAAGCTGTTAGCTTTGATGAATTATTTTATTCTTAAGATTTATCAGAAAGGTGCTTTTTGAGTTGCTTTGATAAAGTATCAAGTGTTTATCATTGTTTTATCTCTCTGTTTTTTTTTTTTATCAATGTTCTTAATATTGCTAATATGTAAGAGATTGAATTACTTAATTGAGCCTCCATGGATAGAAGCATGGCAGAGAAGAATTAGGAAATGATGCAGGTAACACACTCTGTGGTCTTTCTCCTCTTCAGGGATTTGCGCTCGGACTGAGTGATGGACATGTTTACAGCTGGACAGACGGCTTGAGGAGGAGAGACTGGCACGATAACGAGAGCATCAGGAGAGACGAGATGCGTGTTGGTAAGCCCACTACACCTCAGCATCTGGAATACACACACATTTGGTCAGTTTACTCACTCATTCACTTTTCCCTTATTCCTTTCCCTATTATCCAGCCTACACAGGTAATGCCTGAGGCTAAAGGTGTTTGAGTTTTATTTCTTATTATAATATGTTTGATGATGTTATAGCTCTCTTTTGCAGCAGTAATGTATAAGCACACTGCCTAAAGTAAAACAGATAAATGGATAGTGAAGTGATTTCACATCCCTGACTGACGGACATGTGCCTGCTGCTTACAAACTAAAGAATTACAGTTAATGTTGAGTCACCATTGATGTCCAGTTTGCCAAAATTTCCCACTGGGGACAAATAAAGTACGCCCATCCATCCATCCATCCATCCATCTATCTATCCTTCTAGCCTGCTGCTCACAAAACCAAAGAATTATAATTAACCTCAAGTCATAATTAATGTCATATTTTCCAAATTTCCACTTGGGAACTAATGAAGTACATCCATTCATTCACCCATCCATTCATCCATGTGTCTGTCTGTCTGTCTGTCTTTCCATCCATCAATCCATCAATCAGTTTGTCCGTTCACTCATCCTTTTGTAAATCCATCCATTTGTCATTCTATTTGTCCATCCATTCTTCAGTATCAGAATCTCCATCCATCCACTCCATCCATCTGTTCATCCATCCATACATACATCCATCCATCTATTCTTTAGTTAGTTCATTCACCCATCCATCCATCCATCCATTTTTCAGCACATTCACTCATCCATTTTTCAGTACATCCATCTACTCACCCATCCATCGATTCCTGCATCCATCCATCCACCGTGTCCCTGCCCACCTGTCCATCTGTCCATCCACCCTTCCATTACATTCATCCATTCACCCATCCATCATTCAATACATCCACCTGACTGTCCATCCATCCATTCATGCTTTAGTACATCCATCTACTCACTCATCTATCCATCCACCCATCCGTCCATCAATCTAAATTTTCCAACTCATCTCATTTTCAGCAGTTAGATCAGAGAGAAGATAAATGAGTGAAAGGAGAAAGCGGCACAGAAACAGGGACAGCAGTAATACTGCAGATTTCTGCAGGGCTTCTGGGGAAAGTTGGGCATAAGGACAGATTTTCATCCATGCACAGCTCTCTCTCTCTCTCTTTCTCTCTCTCTCTCTGTCTCTCTCCCCTCTCTCTCTTTTTTCTTTCTTTATTACTGTGTTGCCTATAGCAATGCCAGACCAGTGTGATATCTGCATCCCTTCAGTAAGTTTTTGTTATTTGGGTTAAGGAGACATTGCTCTGATCCAATACCACACAACGGAGTGTGAAGAAATATTTCCTGAGTTCAGAGTGCCTTGTTAGCAGATAAAAGCCATCAACAAGCCTGATTAATCAATGAGAACCTTACTGGATATTTTATAGCTTTACAGTGTTTGGAGTATAATGCAGTCGTAAGGCAGTGTATTAAGCAGATTGATCTGTGAGATTAGACAGTGTGATGCAATAGTTTTCTCTCAGGAGTGTAACTAGGGTCTCAAGTTTCTTGGCATATGGGGACTTCAGCTCAACTGTTCTGGGTTCCACCGTCACATCACATCATCACACAAAATCCATTACGTCAGAGATTTAACGATACATCCCATCTGTCGGTGACAGATCTTATGATAACAGGCACCACTTTAATCCTTACATTTATTTTTCATGACTCCCCACTAATTTTAGAGATCAGAATATGAAACCAGAGGATTTAAATAATAGATTTGCAACAATCTGCTCTCATCTGATCAACAATTTGCTTTCTGGGTGACTGTAGATGATGGAATTTTAACCACTACACATGAGATGGAATGGGATTCCAGCTTGTATTTTCGTACGTATTACCCAAAACCGTAAACTAGAGCTGTATTTTGACTGTTTATGTAGCCATTCAGTAATGACAAGCTTTAGTGCACTGCCAACATTTTTAAACTAGTTTTTCTGTGGTCCTTTATAAATCCACAGCGCTGTTCAATTCTCGATTCTGATTGGTCAGAATGTGTTGAATAATTTTCTGTAGCAGCAGCTCCAGCAGTGCAAATCTCACATTTATATTAATGTACTTGTTCTAAATGTTATACTTTCTATAGTAACAGCTCATTCACAGTGTATAATCATTGATTATGCTGAAGTTTTCTGTGGGGAGATGTTTATTTAACATTTATGGAAGGAGTCTCCAGTGTCAGTGCTTTATAATAATCAGAGGCAAAGCAAAAAAAATTAAGTTTTCCAGCAAGTCTTCAGTTTGGAGGGTAACATGACAAGCTGTTTTTTTTGTTTTTTTTTATTGTTATCTTCAAGAGAGAGAAAAAAGAGAGGCTGCTGGGGGCATGTGTAAAAAATTATGTTATTGTGTCATTCATTAATAAATAAGCAATTGTTAGCATTGGCAAATTGCTGTAATATAATCTTGGAACATAATCAACTTTGGGGTGATAACAGAAACTCCGCTTCATCACACCTCCCCTTCACGCTCCATTCATAACATGGCGTCCAGGTGGTTGAAGGGGCACTGAAGTAAAGAAGAGATACTGGCTCTTATTTCAGTTTGGGCTGAACCAAGGTTCCAGCAACAATTTAAAAATACAGTAACACAAGTATACAAGAAGAGTCAGTTTTTCATTTTGTGACTTAGGAAGTGTTTATGAGACTAAATACAGCCAATAGCAGCTCTCAAACATCTTTTTGTTTTTTTCCAACACGAAAATCTGCATAGAAAATTATGTGTATCCGGACGGGACTAAAATAATCAGACCCTGAATTAGGTGAAAACGGTACATAATTCGGCCTGTAATTTTCTTAGAGGAGGACAGTGAAGAAAAATAGACATAGCCGATCTGGACGGAAATAAAATCAAAGAGGAGCATGTGTAGAATAGAAAATTACTCCAGGACCCCATGTACATTTAATCCCATTTGGATAGGGCTTTAGACAGAGACAGCAAGAGTGTGAAATTAACATTGCAGAGAATGTGAAAATAAAACTAAGCTCACTCTGTTGTATGAAACATATGAATGACATCTGTCACTGAGTTACTAACAGGATGTGTTGGTAGACCTGTTTATATAGTATAAGGAATAAAACCATGCTGTTATAGGTAAATAATCAATGACTGGGTAGTGTGATGGGACCTGACGCTGAGCAGAGTCACTGTCTAGAAGTGTATTATTTTCCAATAACAGCATGTCCTGAGGTGTTTATTGCTCTTATACGTCAGCAATTTGCTAATGATTACAATGTTTAATTTATAGTTTTTATAGTTACATTTAATGATGTGGAACGTCCACAAGACAAGTTATTACTTATATAATAGCAGCTATAAAGAGTTCTTCCCTCACCAGCCTCTATTTTTTTTCACTGTTGAAGTTAATAAGACAAAATCCCTTGATGTAGGAAGTGCAGGCTTTGCTGTTATGGCAGAAAACTTACTGACAGTAACAAAGCACTGACACTGCAGACTCCTTCCACTAATAAGAAACTGAAGTATTCTTACAGAAAGAATGATTAGATGTTTTTTGTTGTTAAATAAAATGTTTTTTATGTTTATTATTAGCCTTAGGTTATGTAGATTGTCCTCCGTTCAGGTCCCATACAAGTGATAAAGCTGTTACTGTAGATACAATAAGCGCATTAATATAAATGATGGCAATATGGTCAGAGCTGCTGTTATAGACAATTAATCAACACCTTCTGACCAGTCAGATTGGAGAATTCAACAGTTTTGAGCTTAAATAGGTGAATCCTCCGAGTCAAACGTTATTTTTTTGTCACTTGAAAGGACAGGCAGCCCAAAACACAACAAGAATTCAGAAATACTGGAAATTCTGAACTTCAAAAAAAAATGAAACAAAGTTTTATTGTTTTTTTTTGGTTTTTTTTGAGTCTTCTTACCTAGGTTTGGTACTTTCGCAAACTTGCATTATTTTAGTTACACTTTGGCATTTAGTATTCAGTCAAGCTGTTCTGAGTCTTTTTTAATTGCCAAAAGAAGGAAAGTATGCAGTGTTATGAATCATATTTTCTGTTTGAGTCCATGCTCCTGAGAGAATGCAGAAAGGAGTAGGAGTGGAGTTTCGGTAATTATGCACAGAGAGACGACATTCTGCACACAAACAGTGGGAGAAAGAGCGATTCTGTGAGAGTGTGCATTAAAATGTGCTTTTGTGATACCAATAATTGTCAGAAAGGTGCCATTAAATTATTGACAGCATGCTCTCCTTAGCTGAGGAGATCCTCGTCTGTAACATGATCAAATGTCAGTAAAGTAAAATCTGTTAAGAGCCTTATATTATCGTCTTCAATTTGTATTAATTGTATTAAGGAGATACTATTATTATTAATGAACAGATTAAGGAACAGATGAATATAATGCTTTTTTTCCCTTTGTTTCATGGTGGTCAGTCACTTAATTGAGTTTTATAAATGCACACTGAATGAAAATAATTTTAGACGGGAAAAAAGTAAAAGAAAAATCTACCAGATGTCATGGTTAAATTATTGGTGGTGTTATTTTATTTTATTTATTTATTTTTCAAAATTTGTTTTGCATCAGTAATCTTGAGCAAACGGCAGTAAGCAGCTTTTAGATTAATTTACTGTACATCATAGAGATACACTGCTAAATTTGCATCATTCTCACTGTTTACACCAACTTCAAAATGAGAAGCCCAGAATTCTAATTACCAAAGTTTTCTTGCACACACACACACACACACACACTCACATATAAAATCATGCATGCTATGAAGATGATGTTTGTGTGTGTGTGTGTTTTGTAGGGAAAGGAGAGCAGGGGAAGCCGTACCCACTTGCAGAGGATGAGTGTGATGACTCTGTGTACAAAGAGAACGGCTTTAACATCTACGTGAGCAACAACATCGCACTGGATCGCTCGCTGCCCGACATCAGACACCCCAAGTGAGTAAACGATAAAAAAGGCATCTATCCTCCCTATGGGACACCTGTACCAGTTTTAAAAGAACTTTAGTAAGTAAAGTAATGTAAATCAGTTATACCGCTGTTTATTAGTAACTAGACTGAAACACAGAATGCATGTACAATGTCTATATATCATATATACAGTAAATTGACATTACGTACAGTGGCTTACATAAGTATTCACCCCCTTAAACTTTTTCACATTATCCAGTGTTACAACCTGGAACTGTAATGGACTTGATTGGGATTATATGTCAGGAATCTTTATAAAATAGCCCACAATATTGATGTGGGGTCTGTGTGTGTGTGTGGGGGGGGGGACATGTCACGGGATTACAATATAAATACACACACCTGTTCCTGGAAGAACCCAGACCGTGTTAGAGGACATAACCAAGCAAACAGCATCACAGAGATCGAGGATCTATCAGAGCAAATCCGGGACAAAGATCTATAAAGGCTTCAGGGTTTGGTTGTAAAAAATATTCCAAACTTTTAACATCTCTTGTAGTGCCATTAAATCCTTTATTAAAAATTGGAAAGAGTGAGGCACAACCACAGCTCGGCATAGAGGAGGATTACCACCAAAAACCAGTGATCAGGTAAAGGATTAGTCAGAGAAGCAACCAAAAGGCCAATATCCAAAGCCATATTTATTTTATTTCCCACTTCAATATTATGTAGATTCATGAAATCCCAATTAGGTCTATTTCTGTTGCAGGTTATAACTACAAATGTGGAGAAGTTTGATCGGGGTGAATATTTATGCAGTGCACTTACCTCTACATTTATTTATTTGCCAGACACCTCACAATTGAGTCCAGAGTGACTCAGAGTCCAGAGCATACAGCAAAGGGTTTTTTTTTTAGGGTTAATTGCATTTCTCTAGGGTCAGACAATTGTTCTCTAGCATTTATTAGGTTTAATCTAACAATCACTATCTTAGAACTTTAAACACTGACTCTGTTGCCATTTCTGAGTTACTCTGTATTTTATTTCACTTATCTGTTTATCTACTACACTTTAATTAGATTTTCCCTGTAAATAATAACTGCATGCCAGTAGCCTCTGTGTGACCTCTGCCTCAGAATCGTGAAACAGACCATTATTTTAACCTGTGAACAAACTGAAGTTACTCATGAAGCCATTTTTAAACATTTTCTATGTCCACAGTATAGCACCACCTCATGATCTAATTATTAAACAATAATTAGTATATGTGTTCCATGGTTACGTATCCTCAAATCTCCCAACACGGTGAGCAAAGATGGCGGAAAAATAAGCTGGTGGTCTTCAGAGTACCATGGAGGAAAAATCTATATTTACCACCAGGAATTTATTTTATTTTATTTTATTTTTTCAAGTCTGAGAAAACAACAAGTACAATATTAGGATTTTATTTAACACAGTATCTAAATGAGCACATGGTCAGATCATTTATGTTTTGTTTACTTCCTCTGGAGCTTAGTAGCAATGAGAAATTAATAAGTAAATAGAGATAATGGTTAAAATTTATCAGCGGATTGACAGCATTACATTATGTACTACTCCATCTTATAATGTTTTTAAACCTGGGGGTGTCACAATGCAAGAAAGTCTCAGTGAGTTTACTTTTAATGGGTATAATATGCGCTGTACCTTGGTGTTGTTCTGTACACAAACTGCTTGTGTCCTTAACTCAATAGCTTCTTAGATACTGGAATTTTTATCAGTGATTAGGGAGACCTTGCTAAATATCATAAATTTGTCACACCTACTGTAAAGCATCGTAATACAGAATCAGATGATTACCACCTATTACATGATCTCTAGATCAGAACATGTTGGTGGCTGTTTGCCCTGTGCTGTCCCTTTAAGGATCCCTGTTAGGTCACAATACAGCAGCCTTACCAGGAAAAGTAAGTCTTATTCAAGCTACACTGGCTGCCTATTCATTTCCACATTGACTATAAAGTCCTACTTATGACATTTAAAGCTTGAAACATTTTAGGTCTGGTGTATCTTCCTGATCTCCTGAAGTAGTACAGACAATCCCGAGTGCTTAACTGAGGCAGGCGTTGCCCTGAAAACACTCGGAACACCAGCTCAATAGATGTCAGAAAATATATGTGTAGGTTATTCTTAGCTCTTGTTAAATATAGGTTTCATGGTTTGTAGTATAGTCAATTCATTAGTGAGTGTACTTTGGTTCTTTAATGTGCTTTAACATAAATAATTTGTTACAATTTTATATATATATATATATATATATATATATATATATATATATATATTTATATATTCATATATACATACATAAGCATGTTAAGATTTCGACCTTGAAATGAAAAGTGCTCTACAAATACACACAGTTTTCACTTCTTTTGTCTCTTTCATCTAAAAGCATCATAGTCAAAAGTAAAGACCTGGGCCCGTATTCACAAAGCTTCTTAGAATTCTCTCAGAGAGCTCCTATCTTAGCCTAAAAAGTCCTAGCT